>CAUYLG010075112.1:0-60565 GCA_963573385.1 Cacajao melanocephalus
GACAGCGAGGGGTAGGGAGCTGGGGAGAGATAGCATGGGGAGAAATGCCAGATATAGGTGAAGGGGAGGAAGGCAGCAAATCACACTGCCATGTGTGTACCTATGCAACAATCTTGCATGTTCTTCACATGTACCCCAAAATCTAAAATGCAATTTAAAAAAAAAAGAAATTTGAGGCTGGGTGTGGTGGCTCACACCTGTAATCCCAGCTCTTTGGGAGGCAAGGTGGGCAGATCACGAGGTCAGGAGTTCGAGACCAACCTGGCCAATATTGTCAAACCCTGCCTCTACTAAAAATACAAAAATTAGCCGGGCGTGGTGGTATGCATCTGTAGTCCCACCTACTCAGGAGACTGAGGCAGGAGAATTGCTGGGACTCGGGAGCTGGAGGTTTTAGTGAGCTGAGATGGCACCACTGCACTCCAGCCTGGGGGACACAGCAAGACTCTGTCTCAAAAAAAACAACAACAAAAAAAAGGTTTTGAAAGACACTAAAACAAATCAGTGGGTTCAGACAACAAATCAAGGATTCAAAGGCCCTTCCCACTCTGATTCTGTGAAACTACAGTAATAAGCAGCACATCAAGGAGCAGTGCATCTTTGAGAAAACATTAAGGGCTCCACTGTACCAAGAAGTATTTAAGAAATTTGAGGCTGGGTGTGGTGGCTCACACCTGTAATCCCAGCTCTTTGGGAGGCAAGGCAGGCAGATCACAAGGTCAGGAGTTCAAGACCAACCTGGCCAATATTGTCAAACCCTGTCTCTACTAAAAATACAAAAATTAGCTGGGCGTGGTGGCATGCATCTGTAGTCCCAGCTACTCGGGAGACTGAGGCAGGAGAGTTGCTGGGACTTGGGAGGTGGAGGTTTTAGTGAGCTGAGATGGCGCCACTGCACTCCAGCCTGGGGGACACAGCAAGACTCTGTCTCAAAACAAACAAACAAAAAAAAACAAAACAAAAATTTTGAAAGACACTAGAACAAATCAATGGGTTCAAAGAACAAATCAATGGTTTCAAAGGCCCTTCCCACTCTGATTCTGTGAATCTACTGGAATAAGCAGCACATCAAGGAGCAGTGCATCAGTGAAAAAGCATTAAGGACTCCACTGTACCAAGAAGTTTTTAAGAAATTTGAGGCTGGGTGCAGTGGCTCACACTTGTAATCCCAGTTGTTTGGGAGGCAAGGTAGACAGATCACAAGGTCAGGAGTTCGAGACCAACCTGGCCAATATGGTGAAACCCCATCTCTACTAAAAATACAAAAATTAGCCAGGTGTGGTAGCAATATGTCTGTAGTCCCAGCTACTTGGGAGGCTGAGGCAGGAGAATTGCTTGAACCCAAGAGACAGAGGTTGCAGTGAGCCGAGATTGTGCCACTGCGCTCCAGCCTGGGCAACAGAGGGAGACTCCATCTCAAAAATAAAAAAAAAAAAAGAAAAGAAATTTGAAGGTGCTGCCAGGTGCCGTGGCTCATGCCTGTAATCCCAGCACTTTGAGAGGCCGAGGAAGGTGGATCACCTGAGGTCAGGAGTTCACGACCAGCCTGGCCAACATGGTGAAACTCCTTCTCTACTAAAAATACAAAAATCAGTCGGGTGTCGGGTCATGCTTCTGTTACCCCAGCTACTCGGGAGGCTGAGGCAGGAGAATCGGTTTGAACCTGGGCAGTGGAGGTTGCAGTGAGCCAAGATCATGCCGCTGCACTCCAGAGTGAGACTCTATCTCAAAAAAAAAAAAAAAAAAAAGAAAGAAATTTGAAGATGCTTGGCCAGGTGTAATCCCAGACTTGGAAGGCTGAAGTGGAAGGATCCTGTGAGGCTAAGAGTTCAAGGCTATGCTTACACCTGTGAATAGCCACTGTATCCCAGCATGCTCAACATGGCAAGACCCTGTGTCTAAATAAAGAAATAAATACATTTTTTAAATTAAAAAAAAAATTGAAGATGCTATTTGGATCAAAAAATCAGAAGCCGGGCACAGTGACACATACTTGCAACTTTAGGAGGCTGAGGCTCTTGAGGCCAGGAGTTCAAGACCAGCCTGGACAATATAATAAGAACCTGTCTCACCAACAACACAAAAAATTAAAAATTAGCCAAGCATGGTGACACATGCCTGTAGTCCCCGCTACTTGGAAGACTGAGGTGGGAGAATCGCTGGAACCCAGGAGTCTGAGGTTACAGTGAGCTATGATTGTGCCACTGCACTCCAGCCTGGGTGACAGAGAGAGATCCTATCTCTAAAACAAATAAATAATCAGAAAAAGGAAATATAAAGTTTTCCACCTTTGGAACAAATAATGACTGTATCTTCTGTTCATTGAAATTGCAGTGCATACCCAGTGTTTTGCTACATTATTGCTAATCCTTATTGAAATTCTGCAAACTAAGTATTATTATCCCTACTTTTATAGTAGAACAAACTGCAACCCAATGAATTTTGGTGACTTGTTCAAGTTTACCCAAGTAATACATAATAGAGCCAGAATTTGAACCCGGGTATCTGATTCCAAAGCCTGAACTTTTCTATTTTGAGAAAACAAAGCTTACTATGCACAGAGCAGTAAAAATGCCAGTTAGTACCATCATCAAACATTCAAAAATTTCTTAATTCCTTGACACAATTAAACAATTGAAATACTGTTATACATACTCCTACTCTTTTCCATAGTATTGCTCTATAGCTCAGTAGAGCATAGAGCAATAATCCAATGTCTGAATGAGGCTTCTTGTAAAAAGTTTTCTTCAGGCCGGGCGTGGTGGCTCACAGTTGTAATCCCAGCACTTTGGGAGGCCGAGGAGAGTGGATCACTTGAGGTCAGGAGTTCAAGACCAGCCTGGCCAACATGGTGAAACCCAGTCTCTAAGAAAAAAAAGAAAAAGAAGAAGAAAAAAGTTTTCTTCAGTGTGTAATGGTATTGTGATTGTGATTGTGATTGTGCAGGAGAATATTACATTCCTATGGGATACATGATGAAATATTTAAGGGGAATATGGCATAATATCTGCAACTTATTTTCAATGGCTCATCAAATAAATACATATATATAAACACACAAAGCAAATATGGAAAAATGTTCTCAACTGCTGAAACAGGTAATGTGTATGTGGTATTCATTGAACTATTGTTAACTTTTCTGTATTCAAAAACATTTTTATAATAAATATTAAGGGCTAGGCACGGTGGTTCATGCCTATAATCCCAGCACTCTGGGAGGCCAAGGTGGGCAGACCAGTCTGGACAACATGGTGAAATCCTGTCTCTACAAAAATTATAAAAATTAGCCAGGTGTGGTGGTATGCCTGTAGTCCCAGCTACTCATGAGCCTGAGGTGGGAGGATCACTTGAGCCCAGAAGGTCAAGACTGCAGTGAGCCATGATTGTGCCACTGCACTCTAGCCTGGGCGACAGAACGAGACACTGTCAATAAATAAATACGTATTGAGGAAAAAATGCCTTTTCACTCCACTTGAAACACACACATACATTTAAACACATACACAAACAAACAAACCAACACCAGAAAAGTGGGAAGCAATGCAAAGTCAAGAAAAGATAGCTGGAGTAAGGGCAAGAACAGAAAGAATGCTGGAAGTCATGGAAATTGTTTTATTTACCTTAAATGTAAAATTTGCATCAAACATGAGTTCTTTTTCGTGTCCTGTAATTCCTCCATTGTAAATAACTTGGCATCTCCTGGTTGGTCCTGTCTTAGAGCATTTGAAGAGGCGAAATGTTGCAGAAACAAAACGACAGTCACCTAAAAACAGAATTTATCCATGGTTCATCTCCAGCACTCCCTCAGCAGACAACGAGCAAACAAGTTATAAAGATGACTTTCTTCTTTGCACCTCATCAGTTATCTTTCTGGGCACTTCACTCTATTTACTGAATGACTTCAAAGTGCTTTATTAAATATCAAAATTGGGGGGGGTTACCATTATACAGGAGACAAGATAACTATTTCCAGATAACACAAGTATTAGAAGCCACTTACTAATCACCAAATTTCAATAATTCAAGTTGTAGTTATAATAGTCCATGTTGTCTGTCATAGCTTACCGATAACTCTTTCCAGTTCCTTGTTTTGAATTGAAATGAGATTGGCAGTGACCAAACGTGGAGGGCAGAACCCAATTTTTTGAGCAAGGATAGCAAGTTCCTTCCAGTACAAAGCACCACCCAGACACTCACCTAAAAAACAAAAACAAGCAAACAATGACACACAAAAAGAAACCACCTAAATGATTACCAATGGCAAAATGATTACAGTATGGTATAGCTGTACAATACAACTGTCAATACAAACTTTTTAAAAATTTTTTTAAAAATTTAGGCCAAAGACACAAAATTAGAAACTACATTCTATAGATGGCATGCCCCCCAATTTTATGATACACATGCACAGAAATAAACCAAACTACATGAATATTTCCTAAATTGTTAAAGAGGTTATCACTGTGTTATATGATGATAAGTAATTTTTTTTAACAGACAGGGCTTTACTATGATGCCTAGGCTGTACCCAAACTTCTAGACTCAAGCAATCCTCCTGCCTCAGCCTCCCAAATATCTGGGATTACAGGGGTGTGTGCCGCTGTGTCCAACTTAGTAATTTTTTCTCTTTTTTTTTTTTTTGCACTTTCCAACTTATTAACAGTACCTATTTATTATTACATAAGAATAGCGTTAATATTATTTTAAGAATAAGAACTTTTGGCCAGGCACGGTGGCTCATGCCTGTAATCCCAGCACTTTGGTAGACTGAGGCAGGTGGATCACAAGGTCAAGAGATCAAGTCCATCCTGGCCACCATGGTGAAATCCCGTCTCTACTAAAAATACAAAAAAATTTAGCTGGGCATGGTGGTGCATGCCTGTAGTCCCAAATACTCAGGAGGCTGAGATAGGAGAATTGCCTGAAACAGGAAAATGGAAGTTGCAGTGATCCGGGATCATGCCATTGCACTCCAGCCTGGTGATAGAGTGAGACTGTCTCCAAAAAAAAAAAAAAAAAGAATAGGAACTTTTGATTTCATAGTCAGACTGATGAAAAGCATGCATTTATCTCAGCTTCCAGAGACTATTAAAATGATAAAAAAGGGGCCGGGCGCGGTAGCTCACACCTGTAATCCTAGCACTTTGGGAGGCCGAGGTGGGTGGATCACCTGAGGTCAGGAGTTCAAGACCAGCCTGGCCATCATGGTGAAACCCCGTCTTATAAAAAAAAAAGAAAGAAAGAAAAAGAAAAAACAATGATAATAAAGGAATAAACAACACAATAATGATGAGAACATAAAGGGACTTAGAGGGCATCTGCTCTGGAACAACTGTCCTCATTTCTGCACTAGAGTTTTCAAAGTATTTTTCCCATTCTTTATCCCATTTAATCTTCATAACAGCCCTATAGGCAGATTATATTATTATTTACATTTTATAGTTTGGAAAACAATAACTCAAAGAGATGAATTAAACTATTCAAAGCCTTATCACTTTTGAATGGCAGAGGAAGAATGGAACCTTGGCCTCATATGAGGCCTAATCCCACGTGGTCTCATATCATATAGCCTCATCCTGGCTATTAGCAGAAAGGAGCTCTGCACAAGCAACCATCTGTCTTAAAACTAATCAAAACAAAATCACCTACCCCATAAAATTTTGTGTGTCCTGATTTCTTCTGGCAGTTCAAGGCTCACATAGACGTCACTGAAATATAACTCCCCACCACACTGAAACAGACCCACATTAGTCCAAATAAGATTAATGATTACATTGATCCCAGATAACAAAGAAAGGAATAAGGGAACAAAGTCAAATCTAAAAATCAATAGCAATGTTTAAGCTGACGCTTTGTGAACAAATAACAGCTGCCTCTTCAGTTATAATCAATAGTCAAGTGCCAAGATTTTTTTCCTCCCAGTGGCTTATCCAATAGGCAATAAAATCACATTCTAAGAGTGTCTGTCTCCTAAATAAAGATATTCAGGTTACTTAAATTTTTAGCCAATCTGAAACAAAAGCAGCCCCAGGTCACTGGAGAACTAACAGAAGATATAATCAGTATTCATAAACTTTTATCTCTTAAGAATAGTATAACTTTGCCAGGTATGATGGCTTATGCTTCTCATCCCAGTGACTCAGGAGACTGAAGTGGGAGGATTGCTGGAGGCTAGCAGTTTCAGACTAGCCTTGGTAACAGAGCAAGACCCTCTCTCCAATACAGAAATTTAAAAATTAGCTGGGCAGGCCGGGCACAGTAGTTCATGCCTGTAATCCCAGCACTTTGGGAGGCCGAGGCTGGCAGATCACAAGGTCAGGAGTTCGAGACCAGCCTGATGAAACCCCATCTCTACTAAAAATACAAAAAAAAAATTAGCCGGGTGAGGTGGCAAGCGCTTGTAATCCCAGCTACTCAGGAGGCTGAGGCAGGAGAAATGCTTGAACCTGGGAGGCAGAGGTTGCAGTGAGCCGAGATTGTGCCATTGCACCCCAGCCTGGGCGACAGAGTGAGACCCTCTATCAAAAAAAAAAAAAAAAAAAAAAATTAGCTGGGCATTGTGGCATGTGCCTGGAATCCTAGCTACTCAAGAGGATTGTTTGAGCCCAGGAGTTGGAGGCTGCAGTGAGCTATTATAGTGACACTGTACTCCAGCCTGGGTGACAGCAACACCCCATTTCTATTAAAAAATATAACTTTTTGTAATGTTATTTACTTTTATAACAACACATTTTATCTTTAAAATATTGTCCTTAAAATGTAAAGCAAATGAGTGATCAGGAACTTAACATTTTATTTAGCTAATTTCAAAAATTTGGAAACCTGGAGATCTAGATTCTACAATAGTGTTTCTACCTTTTTTTTTTTTTTTTTTTTTTGAGACAGAGTCTCACTCTGTCACCGGGCTGGAGTTCAGTGGCACAATCTTGGCTCACTGCAACCTCTGATTCTCTGGTTCAAGCGATTCTCCTGCCTCAGCCTCCCCAGTAGCTGGGATTACAGGTGCTTACCACCTCACCCGGCTAATTTTCTTTTTTGTATTTTTAGTAGAGATGGGGTTTCATCATGTTGGCCAGGATGGTCTCGACCTCCTGAACTCATGATCCACCCGCCTCAGCCTCCCAAAGTGCTGGGATTACAGGCCTGAGCCACCGAGCCTGGCCTCTACCTTTTATAAGTACATTTTTGGTGGAGATAGTGAACTGTTCTGTAAAATGGCATACTAACAAAGACATTACTAAATCATTAAATCATTTCTATATAGGTATTTGTATTTGAGTTCTATGACAGCTTTGTAAACCAAAAATCTCAAAAACATATTTTTAATTAAAATTTTTTTTTTTAGCAATAGGGGTCTCACTATATTGCGCAGGCTGGACACAAACTCCGTCCAAGTAGCTGGGAGTCCAGGCATGTACCACCCACCCAGCTAGAACCTTTTTTTTTTTTTTTTTTTTTTTAAGATGGAATCTCGCTCTGTCTCCCAGCCTGGAGTGCAGTGGTGCGATCTCAGCTCACTGCAACCTCTGCCTCCTGGATTCAAGTGATTCTCCTATCGCAGCCTCCCGAGGAGCTCGGATTATAGGTGCATGCCACCACACCCAGCTAATTTTTGTAGTTTTAGCAGAGATGGGGTTTCACCATGTTGGCCAGGCTCAAATTCCTGACCTCAGGTGATCCGCCCACTTTGGCCTCCCACAGTGCTGGAATTACAGGACTGAGCTACTGTGCCCAGCAGAATCTTTCATCTTCTATCATGAAGATACACATCTCATGATACAATGAAGGCTGTGGAGCTCCTGCAAGCTTTCCTTTGAGAAAGTAGTTAATGTAGGGCCGGGTGTGGTGGCTCATGTCTGTAATCCCAGCACTTTGGGAGGCTGAGGTGGGTGGATCACAAAGTCAGGAGTTTGAGACCAGCCTGACCAACATGGTGAAACCCCATCTCTACTAAAAATACAAAAATTAGCTGGGTAGTGGTGCATGCCTGTAATCCCAGTTACTCAGGAGGCTGAGGCAGAAGAATTGTGGGAGGCAGAGGTTGCAGTGAACCAAGATCATGCCACTGCACTCCAGCCTGGGTGACGGAGCGAGACCCTGTCTCGAAAAAAAAAAAAGAAAGAAAGTAGTTAATGTAAAAGTTCCATCTTCTGCAACTTCCCAAAGATCTGAAATCATGACAGATAAGAAATAAGAAGCCCTGAGAAACACTGTACATGCTAGAAGAGAGTTTATTCAAAGCAATCATTAGTAGTTAGTGCAAAGGTTCCTATAGCTCCACAGATGCTATTCTAGGATCATGTATAGCAGCAAATAGGAAGAGAGACAGTCAAGAAAGCAAATACCTTAACACATGCAGTGACAACTGTCACTTTGGATTTACTACCTCTTGCAACCTGAGAGGGAAAGTAATCCATATTGGGGGTATTCCTGTCCTTTCCCCTTTTTGCCATCCCTTTTTCATTTAATGGATAAATTAAGAGAATTTGAGCTCTCAGTTCATAGGGGAAACAAACAAGACTGAACCCATCAGCTCTCACTGATTTTCAAAGGTAATTGATCTCACTCTCCTCCTCACCTTCAGCACCCGATATGCCTCCTGCAGCACTTGTTGTTTATCAGGCACAAGGTTAATAACACAGTTTGATCTAAAAGAGAACAAATGAAATGTCAAGCAAATCTTCACAATACTCAAAAACCTGCAAGTCCTTTTAGACCCTAAAGGTGGCTCCCACCATTCTGTTCAAAGCTACCCCATTCTCCCTGCCTCCCTCCTCTCTTCCTAATGCCGTCAACTAACCTTTTCCCCAAGATCACAGACAGAATGTTTAAAATCTCAATAAATTCTTAGCAAGTCTGAATGTGCAGAAAAAAATATCAGATGTGATTCTTATTTGTTTCTGATGTTCACTATGTAACAAGATGAAAACTCAGACCAGATGCCTACTGCAGAAGGCATTTCTGATGTCCCATGTAAACCGGCTGCATTCCTCAAAGGAAGCTTTCTTAAGGCTGTCACTTGGGCACAATTTGACAATAACAACTTGAGGGAAAAAAGGAAACAGAATCCTTATCATTTGCCATGGAAGTATTATGAAAGATAACAGGGCACCATGTATTGTAGGAGCAAACTTAGTGGTCCTGCTGGTCTTTTGGGTTCATTAGTTTGTGGTTAAGTTTCAAGTAAGTTCTCTCTTGGTCTATTGTGTTTGGTGGGCTCCAGCAGCTCAAACCAGCTCTCTCCCAATAGTAAGCCATGAGCTTAGTCTAATACTCTAAATGAAAGTCAATTCAGCAAATAGTAGTCGTGACATCTGTGTGTTCAAAAGGAAATGAGGGCTGGGTGTGGTGGTTCACACCTGTAATCCCAGCACTTCAGGAGGCCAAAGTTGGTGGATCACCTGAGGTCAGGAGTTTGAGACCATCCTAGCCAACATGGTGAAACCTTATCTCTACTAAAAAAAAAAAAGAAAAAAGATTTAAAATATTATCTGGGTGTGGTAGCATGTGCCTGTAATCCCAGCTACTTGGGAGGCTGAGGCACGAGAATCACTTGAACCTGGGAGGCGGACGTTACAGTGAGCTGAGACTGGGCTACTGCACTCCAGCCTGGCAACAGAGCAAGAGTCCATCTCAAAAAAATTTTAAAAATTAAAAATTAAAAAAATGGGCTATACTCATAACAGTAAGAATATAGACCTACACAACAATATCATAACTCTCATTCTTGATTCCAGCCTGTCCCAACTTCTCAATGTAGCCATGAATAAAAGTCACATTAGATGACTGGAAGCCATATTTTTCCATGTGATAGTCAAGATACTTTTCAGCCACTTCCACCTAAAGGAAGAAAAATATAGTTTTGACAACATTTTGAAACAAAATACTACTTTTTACTAAAACTTTTCCTATTACATACTTCTCCTAGATTATTTTGGATAAATATACAAGATTCCTGTGGACATGTAGGCTATGCTGTAGCCTGGGACACAAAGTCCCTGCTGCCCGTGCAGTTTTGCTTGAATAAACTCCTCATTCAATAACAAAGTCTTTCGGGATAGATGGCAGCAAGAAGGGAAAGATCAAAGTCCACTCTGTCATCACGATATTCATATCAGAGCAAACCTCCGACTCTTCTGTTTGCCCAGAAGAGCCTCTAATTGTCTAAGTTATCAGCTTCCAAGACAGGAAGCACTAGTGACACAAATGAGCATTGCTAACTAGAGGCTTTCTTACATTATTCTTGAAGAGCCATGAAGAAAACAACTTCATTTCTCAAAGAATGCTTTTGAGAATCTTTTCCTCCTTGTCTTCCAAGTCATTGCCTCACCTGGCCTTTAGTCATGTCTATTCCAGTCACATATCCCTTTTCACCAACCAGCTGGCTAAGTACATAGCAATCTCTGCCACTTCCACTACCCAGATCCAAAATCCAGCAGTTTTCTAGATGTTCGGGGATCACCAGACCACAGCCATAATACCTGGGAAATGGAAAACACATATTTTTTTCCTGGAGACTAGAAGACATGAAACCACTAAATCTTATACATACTTCCCTTCTTCCTTCCTTCCTCCCTCCCTCCCTCCCTCCTTTCCTTCCTTCCTTTCTTCCTTCCACTCACTCATACTTCTGTTTTGATGTTTAGTCTCCACTAAACTGACGTCCATGAAGGCTGGGACTATATCTGCTTTACCACAGTATTATTGAGCATGTGCTAGGCACTAAGACTTCATAAGCCATCTAAAATAATGTGTTCGGGCTGGGGGTGGTGGCTTATGCCTGTAATTCCAGCACTTTGAGATGTCGAGGCAGGCAGATCACTTGAGGCAAGGAGTTCGAGACCAGCCTGGCCAATATGGTGAAACCCTGTCTCTACTAAAAACACACAAAAAAATCAGCCAGGCGTGGTAGCAGGTGCCCGTAATCCCAGCTATTCAGGAGGCTGAGGCAGGAGAATCGCTTGAACCTAGGAGGCAGAGGTTGCAGTGAGCTGAGATGGCGCCACTGCACTCCAGCCTAAGCGACAGAGTGAGACTTCATCTCAAAAAATAAATAAAATAAAATAAAATAATGTGTTCAATAAATACATTTAGGCATTAGCTGAGCTTCTAATTCAGGCTCAGGACTGTGCCAGTTATTGAGGAAGAAATGTAAGGTTTCTGTTCCGTAGGTATGGAGTGCAGCGGCTATTCACGTCCTGGATCATACACACTCCAGCCTGGAACTTCTGGGCTCACGTGATCCTCTGCCTCCTCGCGAGGACCTGGGACTGCAGGCTCACTAGCGCACCCAGATTCATCGGAGGTTCTTAGAGCAGTAAGATGATGGGTGCTGAGATTTAATATTTTTACGATAGACAAGACAAGCTGGATGGGTTGGTGGCTCCGGGTTAATTCCCTAGTGACCGGCATCATTATCTTTTGGGCAAACTGCAGTTTGGGGTCTTCCTGGGGACAGCGCGGGGTACTCTACCTCAGGGCTACTTCTTCGTGTACATTTTGCAACGCTTCCCGGATGTGCCTGGGGATCGGCCTGGCTGTGGTGACACAGGCATTGGTCTGGAGGTCTGCCGATTTCTTCAGCACCTGCCCGTAGTAGGTCTGACCCAGCGTCGACAGTGGAGTGAGGAGCAGGGAGGGAGAAGAGCTGTGACTGCAGCGCTAGGGCTCCGTCACCACTTCCACCTCCACTTGGTGGACCTCAGCTCCCTGCAAAGGTCGAAGCCTAGACCCTGCCCTGCCCCGACTCCAGGGGTCCCGGGGGACAGGGCGCGGGCCAGGCCGGACTTCCATCAGCCTGGGCTCCACTTGGGCCAACCCAGGCCCTACAGCTCTCACCTGCACGTCCTTCTGGATCTCAGTGTCCTCCCGGGGGGCAGCCACTGTCGGGAGAGGGAACGGTAGTTGAAAGGAAGAGGGTGCTGAGGGACAGGCATGTGAGAGGGGGCCAGCAAGGGGCAGGCAGCGGGTAGAGGGGTGCGGGGAGGACCAAGGTCTCGAGAAGCAGCTCTGGGGAGGCGCTAGCGATCCAGCTCCTGCCTGGCCGGGGGCCCAGGGAAGGGGCCTGGGGCCTGCAGGGGGTCCTGCAGTTGGGCCGGGGCGGGATGTGCACTCACTGTCTCCTCAGCCTGGGACTCCGGAAGGCGGGTTCCTGCAGCCAGCTCCGGTGCCCAGGCCCCGCCCAGGCTGGCAGCTCCCACCTGCCTGGCCTGCTCCAGCGCCCCGCTTGATCCCTCCACTGTGATTTTCAGGAATAAATCTCGTACTCTGACTTAAATGAACACTCACCTATATAATGATCTTCCTCCCTCCCCCTTTTTGGGAATGGAATCACCTTTTCTGGATCTGGTTTTGTTTTTTGTTTTTTTGAGACAGAGTTTCACTCTTCACTCTTGTTGTCCAGGCTGGAGTGCAAAGGCGCGATCTCGGCTCACCGCAACCTCTGCCAGCCGGGTTCAAGCGATTCTCCTGCCTCAGCCTCCCGAGTAGCTGGGATTACAGGCTTGCACCACCACGCCTGGCTCTTTTTTTTTTTTTTTTTTTTCTTGTATTTTTTGTAGAGACGGGGTTTCCCCATGTTGGTCAGGCTGATCTCAAACTCCTGACCTCAGGTGATCCACCCGCCTCCACCTCCCAAAGTGCTGGGATTACAGGTGCGAACCACCGTGCCTTGCCTCTAGATCTGTTTTTTAAAGTCAGATTTATTGAGATATAATTCCCATTCCGTAAAATCCATCTTTCTTTTTTTTTTTTTTTTTTTGGAGACGTAGTCTCTCTCGGTCGCTAGGCTGGAGTGCAATGCTGCGAGCAATCTCGACTCACTGCACCCTCCGCCTTCTGGGTATAAGTAATTCTCCTGCCTCGGCCTGCCAATTACAGCCTGAGATTACAGGCATGCGCCACCATGTTCAGCTAATTTTTGTATTTTTAGTAGAGTCGGGGTTTCACCACGTTGGCCAGGATGGTCTCAATCTCCTGACCTCATGATCCACCCGCCTCTGCCTCCCAAAGTGCGGGGATTATAGGCGTGAGTCACCTCACCCGGCCCCATCTTTCTTCAGTGTGCCATTCTGTGAATTCTGACAAACCATAACAGAAACCAGAATAGCCCTGCCCCCACAAGTTGCTTTGTGCCTCTTTGTAGTAAATTCCCTCCTCCCACCCTCAGCTCCTGCGCAACCACAGATGTTTTCCCTCCGTAGTTCTGCCTTTTCTAGAATGTCATGTAGATGGAACCATTACAGCATGTAGCTCTCTTTTGGGTTGTATTTAGGAAAGCAACTTTGCTAAATTCATTTTTACCTACAGTAAATTTTGGTCAATTCACATGTATTTTCTAGGTATTGTCACTTCATCTTCCAGAATTTTTTTTTTTAAATATAAAGACGGGGTTTCACATGTTGGTCGGGCTGGTCTTGAACTCCCGACCTCAGGTGATCCACCTGCCTTGGCCTCCAAAGTGCTTGGATTACAGGCGTGAGCCACCATGCCCAGCCCCAGAAATTAAAAAAATTTTTTTTGAGACAGTCTGTCTCTGTTACCCAGACTCAAACTCCTGGCTCAAGTAATCCTACCCCCTCAGCCTTCCAGGTACCTTGGATTACAGGCGTGCACCACCACACTTGGCTAATTTTTGTGTCCTTCTGTAGAGACGAGATATTTCGCCATGCTGCACAGGCTGGTCTCCAACTCCTGGGCTCAAGTGATCCATCCACCTCGGCCTCCTAAAGTGTTTGGATTACAGGAATGAGCCACCACACCAGGCCCTGAAGTTTGTTTGTTTTTAATATGGAATGCTTCATGAATTTGCATGTCATCCTTGCGCAGGAACCATGCAAATGTTCTCTGTATCATTCCAATTGTAATACGTGTGCTGCCGAAAGTATTTTTTAATTATTTATTTTTACTTATATGTGTGTATCTTACTTCCTTTTGCAGTTATAAGAAACATTTCTCTTTTTACTTTAAATTTTTTAAAAAAATTTAGAAACAGGGTCTCACTCTGTGGCCCAGGCTTAGCAACACTGAGCAATCACCTCTGGATCCTTGAACTCTGGCCTCAAGCCATCCTCCCGCCTCAGCCTCCCCAGTAGCTGGGACTACAGGTGCGATCCACCATGCCCAGCTTGTTATAATCATTTCTATTCATTAGGACAGTAAGGAGACAGGGGGATCCAAGTGAAAGGTTATCTAAATGAAAGAAGTGGACTCCTTTATTCATTTTTGAATCTCAACTGCCAATAATACAAAAATCTGGTTGATAATCCAGCTAGTAAATTTTCATTTTCCCTGATGTCAATTAGTGGTTACAAATTAACAGAAAGGTGGTGCCTTTTATATTTTTAACAAATTAAACCCATGAAAACAATCCTTGTTGAAATTTTTTTTTTTTTAAGAGACAGGGTTTCATTACGTTGGTCAGGCTGGTCTGGAACTCCTGACCTCGTGATCCACCCGCCTTGGCCTCCCAAAGTGCTGGGATTACAGGCGTGAGCCACCACGCCTGGCCTTGTTGAAATATTTTTACAGGTTGGAATATTTTGAACTATCATGTGTATATAAAATTTAGTGTTTTTATAAGTATCACTTAGTTTTTGGGCAATCATAGAATGGTGAAAATGCTCCTAAATATTAGTTTTCAAAATATTCTCTTCATAAAATGAGTTCCTTTAGAAAGGCAGTTACCTTCTAATAGTTAAAATGGTATCATCTTAAAAGGGCAGATTAGTGAGAGGTCAAGGAAAGGGCTCTATCATTTTTTTCTTGTGCTTGTTTTGTTATCTTCAATTTATGGTTTACTTACAAGACTCATTTGACAATCTTTTTTTTTTTTTTTTTTTTGAGACGGAGTTTCACTCTTGTTGCCCAGGTTGGAGTGCAATGGCATGATCTCGGCTCACTGCAACCTCTGCCTCCTGGGTTCAAGCAATTCTCCTGCCTCAGCCTCCTGAGTAGCTAGGATTACAGACATGCACCACCATGCCTGCCTCATTGTTTTTGTATTTTTTGTAGAGATGGGGTTTCACCATGTTGGCCAGGCTGGTCTCGAACTCCTGACGTCAGGTGATCCGCCCGCCTCAGCCTCCCAAAGTGCTGGGATTACAGGCATGAGCCACCATGCCTGGCTGACAATCCTTAAATCTACCTAACCACACACAGATAAACTGCAATAAAACAAACCACTGTCAACTTAAATTGAGTTATTCTAACTTTTCCTTCATGCTGTCTGGTGTGCCAGCTAATTTTGGAACAGACTGTGACCATCAATCATTCTGATTTGTCAGTGGCTCACCACAAGTTTTGTGGGGTTTTTTGTTTTACTATCACCCCTGCTGAATGACAGGAATGCTATACATCTGTATACTAGGTAGAACAAATTAGGACTCTCATAACAAGCCGTATTTTAAATATTAGCAAAAGCTAATTTTTTTTTGTAAGATAAAAAATTAACATACATAGAAATTTTCTTCCCTATCCTTCAATGGAGGCCTGTGCACACCGTCACACATTCTATCTTGGAAGCTACTGGTGTGACAATTCCAGGATGGTCCAGAAAGGCAGATTTTGGTTCACTATACAGAACCATCTTTCAAGAAGTAGAGATTTCCAAAAGGATCAGCACCGCTAAGTAAAGGATTCCCCAAATATTGGAAGCAGAAGCCAGATGAATGGCTGGATGACGGCTCACCTGAGATGCAGAAGCAGGGGTAAATGGATGGGATTCAGTTACTTCCAAGATCCTTTTCTAAGAGCTCTTCAGTATTACGTTAAAGACTAGAAATGACGGGTGGCACTCTTGTTTCTATGCATAAGGAAACTAACAGGTAATAGACAACTAGACTAGTGGTCAAATAGACGTACCATCAAGCTCAGTGACCTTGGGTAAGTCATTTAATCTTCCTGGCTGTGTTTTTTCATCTGTAAAAGATGGGGCCAGAATTAAGTAACTTTTAAGGCCCCATACAGCTCTAATATTCTGGGGTTATATGACTCTGCTTCATCAAATATTATGTTGGGTTCTAAAACATACCCTTTAAAAAAATTCTTTATTATTATTTTTTAGTTTCTTTGAAATAGAAAGTGTATTTGAAATGCCTTTTTGGTATATATTATAGTGATAAAAGATTTTATTATTTCTTATTCATGTGTTTTGTAACTATTACATCAACTTTGTAATTCTGGAGTTACATGGGCAATTATTCAAAGTATTTCTCTTTTCAGTTTCCGAAGATTTTATTCAGATTTTTGCATCTATACTCATAAAAAATCAACTATATTATCTTATCTTTCTCACATCATTTTATTTTTTAAAATGAAAATCCTGTTTACTTCATTAAATGAGTTAGTGTCTTATGATCATTTTCTATATTTTGGGAGTATATGTTCTTTGACAGTTTAGAAAAGTCTCATGAAAGCTTTCACGAGCAAATGCTATTTTTACTGGTTATTCTTAATTTGTGGTTTATTTCTCATAACCAATCTGGAATATTCTCCTTTGAGTGTCAGTTTTGTAATTTTAAATCTTTATAAGGAGCTGGGCATGTATCAATCAAACTTTTAGCAGCAAACTGAGAACTCTTTTTCAAATCTAATTGATTTTAAATATTGCCTATTCAATTATGAATTTACTAATTTGTACTTTTATGGTGACACTACCAATTTAATCTATAAGAACTACTTAATTTTTTTTTCTAATTTGTGTCATTCATGTTTAGTTTTATTATTTCCATTTTGATTTCTTTCTAAATTCTAACTATATACCCCTTTAAAAAAACAAAAATATTTCCACCCTATCCCTAATACAGAAATTTAAATCATGATTATTTTTTTATAATACTGCTTTGGTATTATCGCATTCATTTTCTTGTACGGCATTTGAACACTGGTTATTTTAAAAATATTATCTTCCAGCACATCCTCTGCAACGTAGATGTTACTTAGTGAAGTATTTTTTCCATGTTGTTGATCACCGTTTAATTCCATGTATGTTGTTTATTTCTATTAAAAACAAACCATCAGATTATGTATACATTTCCACCTGTTCTCAGATTTCTGGCTACTTTTCTTTCTTGTATTTTGTTATGATGCTCTCTAAAGCTGACTAAATTCAGTACAAATATGTTTTCATTATTTAATGTAAATTTTATCTTATATTTACTATTAAAAGTTTGATTGTGAAAGGTATTAATATTTTATCACACATAATGTAAGCAATCACTGCTTCTTTAATATTTGTTCCAGCATGAAGAAAACTTAGACCATCCCTTCATTTTAATTTTTTTCCAACTTAAGTACTTCTTTGCTTCTTGTAATGACTGGACTTAGCTTTGTTTACTAAATGAGTGGTCTTTCTTTTCAAAGGTAAATTGAGTCAATCTGTGTTTAACAATACTGTAATTATTAATACATGTTCATAGAATTAATACATAAATTAATGCCTTTTCAGATCCTTCATATCTAGCTTTTTAACCTTAAGTTAATATCCATATGTATGAGAACTAAATGTAATCTGATATGCTTAGTCAACTTGATGATTGGACAATAACAATATGAACTACACTGGATTCACTGTTACTTCCTCTTTGTTCTTGCAGTGAAAACAATATTTTCTTATGTCAGATTTCTCTCAATCCCTCAGTAAATGAAGACCTAACTAGAACAATATACAGTCCCATTTTAAATTCAAACAAAGATATTCAAGTTTGACAACAGATTCATGGTAATGTCATTTTAAAAGATAGATCCAATGAACACAGATAAACATCAAAGTCTTCACCATGGCACAACCCTATGCTGCAATCACTCATAATAATTCAACTACCTTCATATTTGGCAGTAACGTCATACAAGTGAATGTGCCGATGATCAGAAAAATTACAAAATGAAAGCCAAGGTCACTTAATCAAGAATTACAGCAACAAAGAAATCCTAAGAATGCAGGTCAAGGCAAGAGGCGGCAGCTGGCCTGCCAATGATACCATTTGCCTAATGTTCATTTAGGAATTTGCTATCACAAATAAAACACATATCTCCTCTGAGTTACTAGAAGAGAAAAGGAAACAATCAGGTATTACTTACCACCATTATATGACCATGAAATTAAGATATTTCCTTAATTAATAAGAGAAAAAAAATCATTCTCGTGTTTATAATAAAAGCTCTATTTCTGAATTTAAAACATTACTCAATATTTCCTTAAGTACTGCAATGTAGACGATATAGCCTTTTTTTTTTTTTTTTTTTTTTTTTTTTTTAGTTGCGACGGGGTTTCATCATAATGGTCAGGCTGATCTTGAACTCCTGACTTTGTGATCTGCTCACCTCGGCCTCCCAAAGCGCTGGGATTAGAGGCGTGAGCCACCGTGCCTGGCCTGACAATATAGCTTTTGACATATTAAAAGTTCTATGGGAAAACTCTTTTAATTTTGCTTTAATATCAAACTAAACAAAGCAGCTGAAAAAATTCAATAAGAGTATGGGTTAGTCCAATTCAAGAAGTGCTTCCAAAATTGAACCACCTCGCTTCTTTTTAGGAGAAACTACATCAACACAAAACTTTTCTAACTTAACTTTGTAGAAGAAAATAGAAAACCAAACCCAGAGCACAACGGTTGTGAAGGTATTTACTCCTCGGCATTAAGCAAAGGAGTGCTACAGCACTCTTACATGTCATTCTATTTCAATAGATGATTCAACTGGTCCTGTAGATCTGATGACTGTTCAACACTAGAAATTAGAATAGAGACAGGGTTTAATTGGAATGAGCAATAAAGACATCTTTGTAAAAACTATTTTTTAAAAAGTTTTTTTCATTACAGACAGGGTCTCGCTATGCTGCATAAGGCAATCTTGAACTTGGGGCTCAAGCAATCCTTCAGCCTCAGCCTTCCAAAGTCCTAGGATTACAGGTATGAGCCAGCCACTACACCTGTCCTATACAAGCTATCTGTACTTTAATGCATAAATATTGCTGCATGTAAATCAAAACTTATATTGGTCCAGTTGGGTCCCAGAAGTGTCTGAAGTCTGAAGAAAGGTTTGCAGGTTTGCAAAACCAATTAGTAATGTAAACAATATTGCAAGGGACAAATTTAATCCATTTTGAAAAACAAGGCTGTTTAATGGCTTTTGCACATTTACTCTGCTTAATGAATATTACTAATGTAAAAGGTTTTCTATTCCTTAAGGTTGGTCTCTATATCCTGTAACTTTTAGAAAGCTTTACTATTAATAGCAGTGAGTTGAGTTACTGCATGCCTTTGAAATATGCTATATTCTTTAAATCCCAAGTGAGTATCCCAGAGCATATTTCAATTTGAGGGCATATGTCAACCAGAGTTTTGTATTGATCCTGGACCCAGCAGTCTAATTTCCCCCAGCCTGCTTCAGTTGGTTCCTTACTCCTCTACCTTTGAGGTTACTTACTTCTTCTGAATAGCTTCTTGCCTAAATCAGAAAAGGAAAGAGGAAAATAGACATAAGAAAATCTAGTGAACTAGTACAAATTTCATTTATGACCAGATACATGCAGTACAGGCAGAAGAAATTTCAGCTTATGTCACATTCCGTATTTCTGTCCATCCTATCCTAAGATTGTGCTATGGAACAGGGATTCCTATCTAAGTGCAGAGCTGCTGAAAAGATGGATTCTAAACCTAAACAGATAGTAACGCTCTCCCAGAGTGAGAAATGTGGTCTAACAAACTACATGCATGGCTTAAAATTAGTCTGCATATATAGAATCAAATGGTCACATACCTAATATGTAGATACCCAAAGAATGACTATGACAAACATTAGCTATTTAAATATCAAAGAGTGAAATTCCTCTTTCTCTCTCTTTCTTTCGAGACAGAGTCTCGCTCTGTTGGCCAGGCTGGAGGGCAGTGGTGATCAATCTCGGCTCACTGCAACTTCCGTCTCCCGGATTCAAGCAATTCTCCTGCCTCAGCCTCCCCAGTAGCTGAGCTTACAGGTATGTCCCACCATGCCCAGCTAATTTTTGTATTTTTAGTAGAGACGGGGTTTCACCATGTTGGCCAGGCTGGTCTCAAACTCCTGACCTCAGGTGATCCGGCTGCCTTGGCCTCCCAAAGTGCTGGGATTACAGGCATAAGCCACCACGCTCACCTCATTTTTTTTGTTTGTTTGTTTGGAGGAGTTTCACTCCACTCACTGCAACCTCCACCTCCTGAGTTCAAGCAGTTCTCATGCCTCAGCCTCCTGAGTAGCAGGGATTACAGGCACCCGTCACCATACTCAGTTAATTTTTTGTATTTTTAGTAGACATGGGGTTTTGCTATGTTGGCTAGGCTGGTCCTGAACTCCTGACCTCAGGTGATCTGCCCTCCTTGGCCTCCCAAAGTGCTAGGATTACAGGTGTTAGCCAACATGCCTGACCCTAACCATATATTTCTAATAGGTATATAAATATAATATCAAGTACATAAAATATAAAACAACATGAAATAAGATGAAAAGCAAATTCTAATGGAGAAGGGGGTCTCCTATATTTCCAAATTCCCTACATGATTTATATGTAGCAAGTTACCTACATACTATGTAAGATGCAGGTACGTTACACTTGATTTCCTAGTAGAGGAGCCGACTTCCCAGGAGAGACCTTGGGTACAGTCAGTCATCAAATACTGACTAACTGCCTCACTGGTGCCAAGTACAGTGCTAGCATGGTCCTGGCATGGGCCCTGCCTTTAGGGGGTTTACAGTCTCTCTGTGAGGAGCCCTCAGTTTAACATGGGGAGGTTCATAAAAGGTGGACTCTGCTCCTGATTCTCATCCCTTATCCCCACTTCTTCTGTAGTCTCCGGCATCTTTGCCATGGAGAAAATCCTTGGCCACCCCCGCCTTTATTCCCACTCCGGCCTCCATAGGAAAGCGCTAAAGCACAGAGGTCATGAAAGCAGACCGGGGATACCAATTTTGCAGCGAACAGTTGCTGGAGGGGGCATACTCACTGGTATTGAAGATGTGTTGTTATGATTGCCATCTTCCTTAAACTCTGCATAAAAAGAGAGAGAAATAGAACATTCCACTTCCCTGCAGCCCTACAAACTATACACATAAAACCCAAATCATTTTTTTTTAAAGTCGTTTCTTACATCTTCTGAGTGCAAGATGGCATCTTCCTGTAGTACCATGTTTCGAGCTGCCTGACCTAGCAGCTGGAAGACAAAAATAAAATAGTAATGATCAAAATTCCCAAACTTCCTGTAATCTTCTCTCTGCAGCTGTTACACCACAACCCTCTCTCCTCTCCCACTCTTCCAACCTATACAACCACAAACACTCAAAATGTAATGGAGAATAATTTTCTATTTGTTCATGTTGAAAATTCATTTCACTGGCACTATGGCAGTTCTGGCATGGACTCAACATCTGTTCCAAAGGCCTGAGAAATCAAGCGCTTCCTAACTGCTGAGCTGTTGGCACAGTGTTTTCATTAAGTGCTGATAGAAGTCTGCGAAAAACTTTGGCTCTATAAGTCCAGTGAGAGAACATGACTCCTGATCTTTAAAGGCAGATTTGAGATTTGGGGTGGTTTGAGAGTGATAAAGGAGCAAGAGTTAGAAGGCGGCTGAAAAGGACAGAGGAATATAGCTGTTTAGAAACGGAATAAGGGAAGGCCGGGTGCAGTGGTTCACGCCTGTAATCCCAGCACTTTGGGAAGACGAGGTGGGCAGATCACTTGAGGTCAGGAGTTCGAGACCAGCCTGGGCAACGTGGTGAAACCCCATCTCTACCAAAAAATATAAGTTAGCCGGGCGTGGTGGCATGTGCTTGTAATCCCAGCTCCGTGGGAGGCTGAGGTAGGAGAATTGCTTGAACCCAGGAGGCGAATGTTGCAGTGAGCCAAGATCGCACCACTGCACTGCAGCTTGGGCGACAGAGCAAGTCTTAAAAAAAAGAAAGAAAAATAATAAGAGAAACAGTCGGGGGTGCAAGGGAAGCCATGAGAAGAAGCTCAGGGCTTAAAATGGGGAACTACCCCATAAAAGATGGCCAGACAGGGCTGGGAAAAAGAAGAGAAAGGAGACGGCTGGGCGCGGTGGCACACGCCTGTAATCCCAGCCCTTTCGGAGGCCAAGGCGGGCGGATCACCTGAGGTCAACCCCTCTACTAAAAATACAAAAATTAGCCAGGCATGGTGGCACATGCCTGTATTCCCAGCTACTTTGGAGGCTTAGGCAGGAGAATCACTTGAACCTGGGAGGCAGAGGTTGCAGTGAGCGGACGTGGTACCATTGCACTCGAGCCTGGCAACAAAGTGATGCTCTGTCTCAAAAAAATTAAAAAAAGAAAAAGAAAAGAAAGGAGAAATGTGCAGACAGAATTCAATGAGGTCACTGAGTTTAATGGGTCCTGAGACCAAGAGAGAAAAGCAGAACTCAGATTCAGCTGAGCAGCCTACAGTCAAGACAGAGCTGACTGTATTAGCACGAAAGGGAAGCAGAAACCAGCAGAAATTTCTGGCCTAATACTGCACCCTGCTCCTTGCATACCTAAATCCCACCAAGTAAAAGGAGCTACTGTTATGTGCCTCCTACCAGTCCTTCCCTGTTCTCTTGGGTCAGGGAGACTCTGGCGAAAAGGGTGGTATGACTTCAGAGTAACTAGGATTGCCAGATTCCTTCCCCAGCCCAGGGCAACTTTATTTATTTTTAAGTTTTAAAGTTAGTAAACCTTTCTGGACTTCTAAAGTCAAAACGATAAAATAGGACTTTCCATCTTTATCCCTTTCTTTCCCTGTTCTCTCCCCCACATGCATAGCTATTTTTATTTTCATTTTTTGGAGACAGGGTCTCACTCTGTCACCCAGGCTGGAATGCAGTGAAGTGAACTTGGCTCACTGCAACCTCCACACCCTGGATTAAAGGGATTCTCCTGCCTCAGCCTCCAGAGTAGTTGGGATTATAGGTACACACTACCACGCCCAGCTAATTTTTGTATTTTCAGTAGAGACGAGGTTTCATGGTGTTGTCCAGGCTGGTCTCAAACTCCCGACCTCAGGTGATCCACCTGCCTCAGCCTTCCAAAGTGCTGGGATTATAGGTGTGAGCCACCATGCAGGGCCCCATACGTAACTATTTTTATTAGTTTTGGGGTTTTCCTTCTAATGTTCCTTTTTAAACAAAGGACACATGTATTTATTTTCCCCCATACAACCTTCCTACTTAAAATGTAACATCCTATGTGTACTTGCTCACACCTTGCACATTCTCTCTCTCCCTCTTTCCCTCCTTTTCTCTCTCTCTCTCTCTCTCTCTCTATATATATATATATATATATATTTTTTTTTTTGAGATATCATCTCACTCTGTCACCCAGGCTGAAGTGCAGTGGCACCATCACTGCTCACTGAAGCCTCAACCTCCCGGGCTCAGGTGATCCTTCCACCTTAGCCTCCAGAGTAGCTGGGACTACAGGTACACACCACCATACCCAGATAATTTTTTGTATTTTTTGTAGAGATGAGGTTTCACATGTTGCCCAAGCTGGTCTTCAACTACTGGGCTCAAGGATTTGCCCGCCTCGGCTTCCCAAAGTGCTGGGATTACAAGCATGAGCCACAGCGCCCAGCCTACACCTTGCTATTTTAACTGCAATAGATCCGTGAGGGTTATCTCCAGCAATACATATTGAATCTCCTATTCAACTGCTATCTCTTATTGAGCTCACTGCTCTTTTACAACTGTAGAGTATCACATTCTATAGGTAACCATAAGATTATTCAATCAGGCCGCATGCAGTGGCTCACGCCTATAATCCCAGCACTTTGGGAGGCCAAGGTGGGCAGATCACGAGGTCAGAAATTCGAGACCAGCCTGGCCAAGATGGTGAAACCCCGTCTCTACTGAAAATAAAAATAAAATTATCTGGGCATGGTGGCACACACCTGTAGTCTCAGCTACCTGGGAGGCTGAGGCAGAAGAATCACCTAAACTCAGGAGGTAGAGGTTGCAGAGAGCCAAGATCACACCACTGCACTCCAGCCTGGGTGAAAGAGTGTGAGCAAGTACACACAGGATGTTTTGAGACTCGGTCTCAAAAAAAAAAAAAAAAAAAAAAAAGATTATTCAATCAGTTCTCTGCTGGGGTTGCTGAGGGATTTGAGAGCTGTTCCCAGTCTTTCCCCAAAGTAAGTAGGGATCCAAAAAATTCTCATATCTTCTTGTATCTTATGTCACAGCTTTTACTGTTACAAATATCCATATCTTTGCATCTTTTTGCCAGCATATGTTTGGGATAGACTTACAGGACTGTGACCGTGATTGTGGGGTTTGAATTTTGCTACGTATTGCCAAATTCCTCTCCTTTATGGCTGTACCACTTTGCATTCCCACCAACAATTATGAAGTGCCTATTCCTCCTATGGCTACTTTTAAGGGAAAACTTTAAACTCCCATAGATGGGAGATGGTGACTTACAAACCAATGGCAGGAAAAAAAAAGGGGAGGTTCTAACAGAATCTACTTCATTCACTTATTTATTCAACAAATATTTACTGACTGTTTAACATATGCCCATACTCTAGTTAAGTGTGATAACAGAGCTCACAATCTGGAGGGGCTACAAAGGAGACACAGGCACTTAAATCACCCTATGGTAAGTGCTGATGGGGAAGCACTGGCTGCTCTGGGGGCACAGAGTGGGGCAGGAGTATCTAACCGATTACAGGGGTAGGTGTTCAGGAAGGGTTCCTAAAAGAAGAGACTTCTAATCTGAGACTTAAAAGTTAGGGTTTAGTCAGTTTGCATGAGAAAAAAAAAAGTTAGGGTTTAGAATTCATCTTGTGTGTATAATTTTAGAGGAAAATGGCATGATCCATTTTTCTGTTTTAGAAATGCGGTAAGCAGGTGGACTAGAGTGGGGAATGCGGCAGAGAGATTGGTCAGGAGGACACGGCAGGACTCTAAGCAAGCAACAAAGATGGCCTGAAATACAGAAGCAGCGGAGAAAAACAGAAACAAACAGGATTTGTGAGACATTTAGAAAACAGTCTCGATGGGAGTTGTGGTTGCCTTGATGCAGGGGCTGTTGTCATGTAAAGCCAAGGCCTTTCCTTGATATATTCATTGGCAATCGGCGTCACTTTCCTGCATAAGCCAACCAGACACACAACACACCATCTGGGCTTTCTTTAAAATGGAAGAACATTGGTCGGGCGCGGTGGCTCATGCCTGTAATCCTAGCACTTTGGGAGGCTGAGGCGGGAGGATCACAAGGTCTGGAGTTCGAGACCAGCTTGGCCAATATGGTGAAACCCCATCTCTACTAAAAATACAAAAATTAGCCACGTGTGGTGGCAGGTGCCTGTAGTCCCTCCCAGCTACTCAGGAGGCTGAGACAGGAAAATCACTTGAACCCGGGAGGCCGAGGTTGCAGTGAGCCGAGATCGTGTCACTGCACTCCAGCCTGGGCTACAGAGCGAGACTCCATCTCAAAAAAAAAAAAAAAGGAAGAACAACTTGAATACATCTGTAAAACAACCTTCACTACGGAATCTTTTTCGAGTTCTACAAATTTTTCTCCCAGGCTTTTACCGTTAACTTGTTCATAATTAACTCAAGAACAATTTGTCTTAGCTACTCATCTTCAGCAAGTGTTTCTGATTTTCATCTTCATTTTCATAGCAATAGCTACCTTCTTTTTTGGTACTCATATATCATCATTTTTCATATTATTTCATTAAATTATGTAGTTGCAACTGTAAGCATAAGTGCCAGACATACATTTTAACATTTTTTTCATTCTTTTTTCTTTCTTTCTTTAAAGAGACAGGATATTCCTATGTGACCCAGGCTGGTCTCCAACTCCTGGGCTTAAGCAATCTTGCCTCGGTGTCCCAAAGTGTTAAGCTTACAGGCATGAGCCACTGCGCTCAGCACATTATGTTGAGAAAAAAACACAATGGACCCTCACTAGGCACACAACTCAAATGGAGGAGCAGAAGCACAGGCATGCAAGAGCCTACTGGTCATAACCACTCATTGTGCTGTGGGGAAATGGTGTGTTTCTCCTCATAGCCTCTCTCCCCTAGAGAGCCCTTCCCTGATCATCTATTTAAGATTAACCCTTTTGGCTGGGCATGGTGGCTCACATTTGTAATCCCAGCACTTTGGGGGCCCAAGGCACGAGGATCACTTGAGGTCAGGAGTTGGAGACCAGCCTGGCCAAGATGATGAAACCCCATCTCTACTAAACACACAAAACTTAGCTGGGCATGGTGGCAAGCACCTATAATCCCAGCTACTTGGGAGGCTGAGACATGAGAATCAGTTGAACTCTGAACCCAGGAGGTGGAGGTTCCAGTGAGCCAGATCACACTACTGCACTCTAGCCTGAGGCAACAGAGCTAGAGAGCTCTAAAGAGACTTCTCCTCTATCTCAAAACAAACAAAAAAGATTAACCCTTTCATCACTCTCTATTCCCAGATTTTTTTCTTCATAGGATTTACCACCACCTGATTTTTTTGTTTCATTTGTTTATTGCCTGTCTCTTCACTAAAATATAAATGTCCTAAGTAGAGGGATTTACTTTTGTTTATCCCTTGTACCTAGAAAACAGTTCCTGGCACATGCCAGACACCTACTATTTGTTAAATGAATACTGTGGAATGACTGTTTTACACATGAAAATTCTTAATCAAACAAAATAGCTGTGTGGAGACTGCTCAAGAAGCAACGCTTTATAGGCTAAGAGGAATTGAAAATCGGTAAGCTACTCCAATAACCTGAGTCTAGTAAAGAGCAAAATTACCTAAGTAACTATAGAAAAAGATGGTATGGTATGCGATAAGTGGCATGTAGGAGATCCAATAAAAAGGCGACGTCTATAAAAATAATGAATAAGAGAAAAGAAAAGACGAAGTCTAGAGAAGTGAGAAATGATATGTCAACCCTGTCCCAGAGAGCTGGACTGATTTCAGCTTAATTCAATTCACACCACTTACTGAGCATCCAATCTAAATTTACTCAGAAGAAGCCCATGTGAAAATACGTAAGGAAGAGGAATGCGAAGCAGCAAGCCAATCAGGGAGGTCATTGGTGGCACAGTGGCTTTTTGGCCTTTTAATCCAGCTAGGACCACATAAGAGGTAGTATCCAAGCCTAGAACCAGTATGCCTGGGTTTGAATCCTAGTTCTCCTTCCCTGCTAGGTGTGAACAAGTTAAATTCCTCTCTGTATCCTCTATGTAAGAAAAGCACTCCCTTTATTAGTCATTCTAAAGACTTCATGAATTAAACTGCAAAAAAAGACAGCAGTGTCAGCACATATAAAATGCTAAATAAATGTAATGTTTATTATGATGATGAATAGGTTCAATACTTACAGGTGGTTAACTATAAACACCATCTAGCGCCCCCCCCCCAACACACACACACAAACACACATTTTTTTTTTTGAGACAGGGTCTTGGTCTAGGTCACCCAAGTTGGAGAGCAGTGGCACAAAACTGGCTCACGGCCACCTCCGCCTCCTGGGTTCAAGTAATTCTCCAGCCTCAGCCTCCCAAGTAGCTGGGATTACAGGCGCATACCACCATGCCTGGCTAATGTTCGTATTTTTAGTAGAGACAGTTTCACCATGTTGACCAGGCTGGTCTTGAACACCTGACCTCAAGATATCCACCCACCTCAGCCTCCCAAAGTGCTGGGATTACAGGCATGAGCCACGGCACCTAACCAAAATTTATATATTTATACCATTCCCTCCACAAAGATTCAAGACAATTTATACCAAACTATGTGTATGTACACATATAGACATACATATTTTGAAAAACAGAAACAGTATTTAAAATCATGAAAAAGAGAAGGAACTATGTGCAACCAAGGCAAAAAGTGAAACACAATGAGTTGCATAATTCTTATTATTTGGTAAAAGGCAACATAATCTTTCAACATAAACTTTCCTTTGATATTGAATCCTAAAAAGAGCGTAACATGCGGGACCTCAAACAAAGCATATTTGGGATTATCGGGTTGGCGATTTCAACAATAGTGTTATGATAAATGCAAACACCTTCTTCATACAGTTGTTTCTTGTAGCCACTATCAATAAAAGCTAGACAATGCATTGAAGCCAATTCTGTAAAGAGAAGTCTACTGCTCCAAACTAATATAAGTAAAGCTGCTATGAACATTCATATACAATCCAAAGACTTGTGGACATACTAAGCTTGCTACTACAACTATGTAACTTAATAAAATAACATGGAAACTGATGAAATATGAGTTAGAAACAGTTGCTATAAAACTAAGTTGAAAATAGGAAACACTCACTAACAATGAGTACTTGTGTTGAGTTTTGTTTGTTTTTGAGACAGAATCTTGCTCCGTCACCCAGGCTAGAGTGCAGTGGCACAATCTCAGCTCACTGCAACCTCCGCCTCCCGGGTTCAAGCGTTTCTCCTGTCTAGACCTCCCAAGTAGCAGAGACTACAGGCACGCACCACCATGCCCAGCTAATTTTTGTATTTTTAGCAGAGACAGGGTTTTGCCACATTGGCCAGGCTGGTCTCAAACTCCTGACCTCATATTATCCACCCACCTCGGCCTCCCAAAGTGCTGGGACTACAGGTGTGAGCCACTACAGAAATGTAAAACGATGCTGTGCTCGGATTGCTTTACGGATATTCAAGATGTTCGAGTTGAAAGAAACCCAAACTGGAAATCTTAGATGATGTGTTATGTAGGTAGTTGCTTTATCTAACATATTGATGAACCTATGTTTTCATTTCTCTCGAGTAAACACCTAGGAGTGGAATGGCTACGTCACTGACCCATTTCATTTATCTATTCACCAGTCAATGGACATTGGGGTTGTTTCCAGTTTGGTGCTATCAAAAATAAATGTGCTAGAGGATGTGTAAATATTTGTGTGGACATATACTTTCATTTCTCTGGGGTGAATATCCGGGAGTTCAATGGATAGGTCTGTTTTTGGAGAGACAGGGTGCACATATACAAAGCTTTCTGGTTAAGAAAAGCCATCAAATAATTCCATTCATGGAACTAGCCAGAGGATGGAAGGGAGAAAACAGGGGAAAGGAGAAAGCTAATCTATGAAACGGAAAACCAAGAAGTGGCCAGAAAGACAAATCAGGAAAGAATAAATCCATAGACAGGTGATGCACAAATGTGTGAAAGGAATCCGAGATGCTGGGGACAAACCATGCGGAATTGGCTGAAAGGAACCAATCTTCACTGCAGATAACTCGGAGAAAACAAATGAGGAACCGGTTGGGAACATTAGCTCGTGGGCCGTGCAGCAGCTCTCTCTGCATAAAAGCAGAGATTCCCATGGCATCATTTCTTCCCCCCACCCTCACGCACAATCTCTAACCAAAGAGACTACACACCCCGTAATGGAACACAGGCCTCCGCGAACAAGATCTAACACTTAGCAAGTACTTCACGGCCTACAACTCCCAGGATGCAACATGACATCCTTCCCACAGCACCGAGAGCCTGCGACTACCCGGACTATCAGGCCGGGAGAGTCTACTCCCAGCTCACCTCAGAGCTCCGGGAGCCCTTCAGCACCTGCTTGGTGAGCGCGATTACATCAGTACCACAGGTGGTCACCTTCTCTGTGAGAAGCCCCTTCACGGACTGACCGAACCGCGCTTGAGAATCTGGCGTTCCAGTCGCCATCACTGCAACTAGCGAACGCCTCCGCACGGCGATGGCGAGTCGCCGGGGCCAAAACACAGGCAAAGCGGAAGGAAAAGAGGAGGTGTCTCTCCTCGTCCGTGGGAAAATTAAGGGACGCATGCGCCTGATGGAGATTGACTTTGCTCACTAAATTCTTATGAACTATTCATTGACATCCTGAGGAAAACTGGGTCCAGGCAAACATCTCTGGAGGGGATGGAGAGCAGTTTCACTGAATCTATGATTTAGAATCCGAAAGCCTGCCGCAGGGCATGGTGGCTCACGCCTGTAATCCCAGCACTTTGGGAGGCCCAGGCAAGGAGGATCACTTAAGCCTGGGAGTTCCAGACCAGCCTGGGCAACGTAGTGAGACCCCATCTTTTAAAAAAAATTAATAAAAAGAATCAGAAGGCTTGGATTACAGTCCCAATGTTACTATTTAGCAGTGTGTGGCAGTAAATTACTCAGCCTCTGTGTCTTACATTCCTCAACTGTTAAACAGGAGTAATAATGTTTCCAAGGGATTATGAGAGTATCATTCCATTCTTTTTTTTTTTTCTTAGACAGAGTCTTGCTCTGTTGCTTAGGCCTTTTTTTTATATATTTAATTGAAACGGAGGCTGGGCACGATGGCTCACACCTGTAGTTCCAGCACTTTGAGAGGCCGAGGCAGAAGGATTGCTTGAGGCCGCGAGTTCAATATTAGCAGCCTGGGTGACATAGCAATAACTTGTCTCATTTTATTTTATTTTTTTTAATTATTATTTTTTGAGACAGCCTCGCTCTGTCGCCAAGGCTGGAGTGCAGTGGCTCCATCTCGGCTCACTGCAACCTCTGCCTTCCAAGTTCAAGTGATTCTCCTGCCTCAGCCTCCCAAGTAGCTGGGACTACAGGTGCCCACCACCAGGCCTGGCTAATTTCTGTACTTTTAGTAGAGACGGGGTTTCACCATCTTGGCCAGGCTGGTCTCGAATTCCTGACCTCAAATGATCCACTGGCCTTGGCTCCCAAAATGCTGGGATTACAGGTGGGAGCCACTGCACCTGGCCTCATTCCATTCAATTTTAACAAACGTTTCATGAAATAAATACCAGACACGGTACTAGGCTGAGGATAGAAAAAGAAACGAGATACAGTTCTTGTCTCCATGGAGCTTCCCGGCTGATGAGGCAGACAGGCCTTTAAACAAAGAAGGAAGAACAACCTAATGAAAAATTGGCAAAAGGCACAAACAAGCAATTAAAAAAAAATCAACTGGCTGATAAATGTGAAAAATGCTCAGCATCACCAGTAATTTTTATTGATAAATAACCTCTTTATTAATACCAAACTGATGGTAACCACCTTGTAAGTGAATTGATATGTAAAATATTTCAAGTAGCTCCATTTGTTTTTTAGTTAATTAACAAAAGAGATGATAATGTTATTACATTGAAAATTTTGTTCAAAATTACCTGTATTCAGTATCAACACTGCTTCCTCGTCCAAGTGTCTAGATTCGTATGTCTCTGCTGAATCTCATTTACTGTTGACTTTTTGTCCTTAATAAACTTTATTGAGTTTATGTGCATGAATTTATGTTATAATTTATGTACAATAACTATATTCTTTTTTTTTTTGAGACAGAGTCTCACTCTGTCACCCAGGCTGGAGTACAATGGCGCCATCTCGACTCACTGCAACCTCCGCCTCCCGGGTTCAAGCAAGCGATTCCACTGCCTCAGCCTCCCAAGTAGCTAGGCTTACAGGCACCCACCACCACGCCCAGCTAATTTTTGTGTTTTTAGTAGAGATGGGTTTTCACCATGTTGGCCAGGCTGGTTGCGAACTCAGGTGATACACCCACCTTGGCCTTCCAAAGTGCTGGTATTACAGGCGTGAGCCACCGTGCCCGGAATGTACAATAACTACGTTATTTAAAATGTATAGTTTGATGAGTGTGACAGATGTATACACCTGTGAACCACCACCACTATTAAGATACAGATCAGGCCAGGCGCAGTGGCTCATGCTTGTAATCTCATCACTTTGGGAGGCTGAGGCCAGTGGATCATTTGAGGTCAGGAATATGAGACCAGACTGCCTAACATGGAACATGGTGAAACCTCTTCTCTACTAAAAATACCAAACTTAGCCAGGTGTGGTGACGCGCACCTGTAGTCCCAGCTACTCGGGAGGCTGAGGCAGGAGAATCAATTGAACCCAGGAGGCAGAGGTTGCAGTGAGCCGAGATCAAGCCACTGCACTCCAGACTGGAGACAGAGGAAAACAGAACAAGATGGGCACAGTGGCTCATGCCTGTAGTCCCAGCACGTTGGGAGGCTGGGGCAGAAGGATAGCTTGAGGCCAGGGGTGCAGTATCAGCAGCCTGAGCAACATAGCAACAACATGTCTGATTTTATTTATTTTATTTTATTTTATTTTATTTTATTTTATTTTATTTTTTGAGACGGAGTCTTGTTCAGTCACCCACGCTGGAGTGCAATGGCATGATCTCAGCTCACCGCAACCTCCGCCTCCCTGGTTCAAGGGATTCTTCTGCCTCAGCCTGCCAAGTGCCTGGGATTACAGGCATGTGCCAGTACCATGGCTAATTTTGTATTTTTAGTAGAGATGGGATTTCCTCCATGTTGGTCAGATTGGTCGCAAATTCCCAACCTCAGGTGATCCACCTGCCTCAGCCTCCCAAAGTGCTGGGATTACAGATGTGAGCCACTGCACCAGACCTTATTTATTTATTTATTTAGAGATGGATCTTCCTCTATCACCCAGGCTGGAGTGCAATGGTGCGATCTCGGCTCACTGCAACCTCCACCTCCCAAGTTCAAGCAATTCTCCTGCCTCAGCCGCCTGAGTAGCTGGGACTAGAGGCGTGTGCCACCATGCCCAGCTAATTTTTCGTTGTTGTATTTTTAGTAGAGACGGGTTTCACCATATTGGCCAGGCTGGTCTCAAACTCCTGACCTTGTAATCCACCCCCCTTGACCTCCCAAAGTGCTGGGATTACAGGCATGAGCCACTGCGCCCAGCTATTTATTTATTTATTTTTGAGACAGAGTCTTGCTCAGTTGCCCAGGCTGGAGTGCAGTGGCGCAATCTTGACTTACTGTAACCCCTGCCTCTGACTACAGGTGTGTGCCACCACACCTGGCTAATTTTGGATTTTTTTTTCTTCTTTACCACGAAAGACTAGGAATTTCAGGAAGAATAATTTTGGATTTTTAGTAGAGATGGAGTCTCACCATGTTGGACAGGTTGGTTTCAAACACTTAACCTCAGGTGACCCACCCACCTCAGCCTTTCAAAGTGCTGGGATTACAAGTGTGAGCCACTCTGCCCAGCCCTTTGTCTCAATTAAAAAAAAAAAGATGTAAAACATTTTTATCACCCTCAGAAGTTTCCAAGTGCCCTTTAAAGTCCATCTCTCCCTCTATGTCTCACCCCAGGTGACAAATGAACTGCTTTGGAGAACTATGGGTTAATTTGCATTTCTAGAATGGCAAATAAATGACATCATACAGGATTTTGGGGGGGATCCTTTTTTGTCTGGTTTCTTTCTTGCTGCATGATGATTTGACAGTTATCTACGTCGTTGTGCATATGACTAGTCTGTGCATTGTTACTGCTGAGAAATATTCCACTGCATGCATAGGTCTGTGTTTATTCACTCTCTTGTTGATGGACGCTTGGGTTGTTTCCACTTTTGGGTTTTTGTTGTGTTGTTTTTTGGTTTGGGTTTTGTTGTTGCTGCTGTTGAGACAGGGTCACTCTGTCATCCAAGCTGGAGTGCATGGCATGATCACAGCTCAACCCCCTGGGTTCAAGCAATCTTCCCGCCTCAGCCTCCGGAAGAACTGGAACTACAGGCTCATACCACCATGACTGGCTAATTTTTACAATTTTTTTCTGTAAAGACAGGGTCTCCCTATGTTACCTGGGGTCAAGTGGTCCTCCTGCCTTGGCCTCCCAAAGTGCTGGGATTACAGGCGTGAGCCCATCACACCTGGCCTCTACTTTTGGGCCATTATGAATAAAGCTGCTATGAACATTTGTACCCAAGTCTTTATGTGGGTTGTTTTCATTTCTCTTGGGTAAATATCTAGTAGTAGAACAGTTGGATCATATGCTAAGCATTTCAGTTTTCAAGAAACTGGCAAACCATTTTCCAAACTGATTTAACATTTTACATTTCCAATAACAGCGTAGGCCACTCCAGTTGCTCCACGTCCACAAACTTAGGAAAAGATGGAATGTTCTATAGCCATGGTAACAAGTAGCTCCCTGTGGTGGACAGACTTGCCACTGACAGGTAACCTCCGTGACCCCCACCTCCTGGTGTTCTTGCTCTTGTGTGATCCTCTTCTCTTGCACGTGGTCATGATCTTTTGATTTGCTTCCAATCAATAGTATATACACAGGCAATGGGAAGCACATGAGAACGTTACATAAGATTACATAATGTTGCATCACCATTCCCCTTATCTTGCTGGAGGCGCTCTCTCTTGCTGGCTGTGAGTAAGTGAGTGGCTATGATGGAGGACTCCATGTGACAAGGAGCTGTAAGCACCATCTAGTCACCTACCTCTGGGCCTCCAGCTCACAGCCAGAAAAAAAAAAAAAAAGCTGTCAATCCAGCAATCAAAAGGAACTGAATCCTGCTAACAACCAGGCACACAGGAAGCAAATTCTTCCCCAGTACGGCCTCCAGATGAAACCCAACGCTGGCCCATACCTTGACTGCAGCATGTGGGACACTAAGTAGATGGCCCAGAGAAGCTGTACTTAGGTTCCTAACCCACCAAGACTGTAAGATAATACATGTGTGTTGTTTTAAGCCACGAAGTTTGTGGTAGTATTCATGGTAATGTGGTAATAGAAAACTAATATATCACCAGAACTCGTTTGAAATCGGTTCAGCCAGGTGCAGTGGTTCATACCTGTAATCCCAGCACTTTGGGAGGCTGAGGTGAAAGGATCACTTGAGCTCAGGAATTCAAGACCAGCCTGGGCATCATGGTGAAACCCCACCTCTACAAAAAATTCAAAACTTAGCTGAGCATGAAGGTGTGCACCTGTAGTCCCAGCTACTCGGGAGGCTGAGGTGGGAGGATCAACTGAACCCAGGAGGTAGAGGCTGCAATGAACTGTAATTGCACCACTGTACTCAGGCTAAGTGACAGAGCCAGACCCTGTCTTAAAAAATAAAAATAAATAAAAGAAACAAATCTGTTCAATTGATGACGACTCACCTAGTGAACCCTCTTTTGCAAACCAAGCAATCAGGATCTGCCCCTTCACTTCTGAAAATCAGTTATTCAGGAGTTTGAATCCTGCCTAAGCAACATAGAAAAACATTGTCAAAAGAGGTTGAGCGTGGTGGCTCACGCCTGCAATCCCAGCACTTTGGGAGGCCGAGGCGGATGGATTACAAAGTTGGGAGTTAGAGACCAGCCTGGCCAATATGGTGAAACCCCGTCTCTCCTAAAAATACAAAAATAAGCCAAGCATGGTGACAGGAGCCTGTAGTCCCAACTACTCAGGAGGCTGAGGCAGGAGAATCACTTGAACCCGGGAGGTGGAGGCTGCAGTAAGCCAAGATCACACCACTGTACTCCAGCCTGGGTGACAGAGTGAGACTCGTCTCAAAGAAAAAAAGGAAAGTAGCCATTCACATTTCCCTACCAGGTGGTTGACCCCACCGAGGCCCCTGCCTGGCTCTTGGACTCAGGCCTCTCCACTCGTCAGTCCAGCTCTCAGGCTTTACACATGATCTCCTCATCCAGCCTACCCCATGCACCAACGCCAGCTTTGCCCTCCTAAAACACCACTGTCACCTTGCTGCTCCCTGCTGCAGTGCTCTCAGTGGCTCCTACAGCCTCCCTCTACCCTTCCACTCCAGGGCTCCAGAGCCTGATTCAGTGTACCCCTCACATCTTTCTCGGGGATCCCCACAACACACCTCTTTGTGTCTTCAGCTAAGGGCGTCACCATTTCCCTCATGCCATGCTCCTTCCAGCCTCTGCTGCTCTCCCTTCCAGCAACACCCTTCTCTCCCTACTCCTTCATATCTCTACCTAACAGTTCTGAGGTGGGAGGTGGGACTGGACTCAGGAAGGTGAACTCTACTGTGAAGGCAGGGCTCAGACAGTGGACCAAATTGAAGACCAATCAAAACAGGTCAGGGGCAGGACAGGCACAGCAGTTCACAACTGCAATCCTAACACTTTGGGAGGCCAATGCAGGCAGATTACCTGAGCTCAGGAGTTCGAGACCATGCTGGGCAACATGGTGAAACCCTATCTCTACTAAATTACAGAAATTAGCTGAGTGTGGTGGTGGGTGCCTGTAGTCCCAGCTACTTGGGAAGCTAAGGCATGAGAATAGCTTGAACCTGGAAGGCAGAGGTTGCAGTGAGCCAAGATTACGCCGATGCCCTCCAGCCTGGATGACAGAGCAAGGTTCCATCTCAAAAAAACAAAACAACAACAACAACAACAACAAAAAACAGTTCTGGCACAGAAGCAGAGAAGCAGCTTTCCATAAGACACACCTGCCAGTGTGCTATGTCAGTTTACCATTGCCATGGCAATACCCAGATATTAATACCCTTTTCCATGGCAACAACCTGATGGCCTGAAAATTACTACCCTCATCCTAGAAATTTCTACACAAACCACCCCTTAATTTGCATGTAATTAAAAGTGGGTGTAAATATGAGTGCAGCTCTGCCTCATATTTGGGGATTGTGACTTTGGGGACATTGCCCATGAGTAGCCCTGCTCCCTGAGGAGCAGTACCTCTGCTGCTCTGTGCACTGCCACCACCAGCTTACTCTGGAATTCTTTCCTGGGTGAAGCCAAGAACCCTCCTGGGCTAAGCCCCAGTTTAGAGGCTTGCCTTTCCTCCTGTCCTGCATCAGTCCTAGCTCTCCTTCAAGGCTGACCTCTCAATAGCTCTGACCCTTTCTTTCAGAAAGGCTTTTCCTGGGCTTGAATAGCCCAGCCCATACCTCTGGCTGCAAAATGGCCTTAAAAATATGAACAACATTTAAAAATTCTGAGTAATGGGCAACCAGGCAGTCTGGCTTATGAGGCCTGGCTGGCTCTTCTTCATCTTGAGGTCCCCTACCTGCTGCCTTCCTGCCTAATTCCAGCAGTCCTCACTCCAGTCCTCACTGAACCTGCAGACAGACAACTCCTGGAGAGGGGGACAGATGCCATCTCCCACTCTGTGAGCCTCAACTAACAACTCCTGGTTGACCCATCTCTTCTATAATGATTAACAATTGACACCAAGAATGTCCACTACCAGCTGGGAGTGGTGGCTCACACCTATAATCCCAGCACTTTGGGAGGCCGAGGTGGATGGATCACGAGGTCAGGAGATCGAGACCATCTTGGCCAACATGATGAAACCCCGTCTCTACTAAAAAATACAAAAAATTAGCTGGGCGTGGTGGCACGTGCCTGTAGTCCCAACTACCTGGGAGGCTGAGGCAGGAGAATTGCTTGAACCCGGGAGGCGGAGGTTGCAGTGAGCCGAGATTGTGCCACTGCACTCCAGCCTGGCGCCTGGCAACAGAGCAAGACTCTGTCTCAAAAAAAAAAAAAAAAAAAAGAATGTCCAATATTATCTTGGGGCTGTGATTTCATCTGGTAATATCAAATTCTCTTTTTTTTTTTTTTTTTGAGACAGAGTCTTACTCTGTCACCCAGGCTGGAGTGCAGTGGTTTGATCTTGGCTCACTGGAACCTCCACCTCCCAGGTTCAAACAATTCTCATGCCTCAGCCTCTTGAGTAGCTGGGATTACAGACACACACCACTATGCCCCGCTAATTTATGTATTTTAGTAGAGACAGGGTTTTGCCAGGGTGGCCAGGCACATTGGCCTCCCAAAGTGCTGGGATTATAGGCGTGAGCCACTGTATCCAGTCCGAGACGTAAATCTGTTGAAAAATAAGCTTTAGTAGAACAATCTTAAGGAATGACACGAGGAATAGCAGTAAGGTGTCAGCCAATTTGTTTCAGCCACTTTTGAATTCATGCTCTATAATCTAACGTTTAGTTCTCTTTCCCGAAGCTGAGAGCTTCCTATCATGTCAGTATCTATGTTATGAAGAAAAGGAGACTTAGGTGAGATGTTTGTATTTATCACAACTGCTGCATCAATTGCCTAGGACCTCAACAGTTTCATGGAAGTTGGGAAATGTTCATGCATAAGGTTATTGCCTTAGCTGACTCAAAATTGCCCCATACAATGATACATATCAACTCTTAGTGTGGTCTTTTGAAAACCAAACAGGTTGAAAAGTAAGTTTAAGTAGGCAAAGACACCATCTGCCTTTAGAGCTACCAACTCAGGAATTCTCTCAATTATAAAATCTTGCAGAGAAGTTATTTTTCTTTCTCAGAATCCAGGTAATGACAATATTCCTTACTCCAGATCTGGCATTTTTTCATCATCACTATCTTGTGAATGATCATCTGCTCCATCTGGTAAATCTACATCCTCTTCACCACCCATGTTGTTCTCAGAGAAACGGTCAAAATCAGACATGGCTTCATCTGAATAATCCTCCCAATCTTTCCAATGACTGAAGTCCACACTAAGCGAGTTAAGATTTGCCCTTTCTTTTGTTAACGTTGGCCATGACTGGCCAGATTTTCCTTTTTGAAAACAACTAAAATCCATCTGTCTGTTCGTTTACGCTTGATATCATTTGGCTCAATACAGTGAAAAAGATCCAAAATGCTTAAAATGAACACTTCCAGGAAGTGGCGGTACTAGGGCTTCTGCACAGCTAGTGGAGCAGCGGTCCAGACCACAGCGTGTGCCCTGAGCTCTCTGCCTCCCTTGCCTGCCTGCCAAGGCACCAGCAGTGCTGCCAGCAGCCCACGGCAGGGTGGAACGCCCACATTGACAACCTGGTGGCGGAAGGGACCTGTCAGGACACGGCTGCCGTGAGCTACAAAGACTCGCCCTCCATCTGGACTGCCTTCCCTGGAAAACCTTCACCAACATCAGGCCAGCTGAGGTTGGTGTCCTGATTGGCAAAGACTGGTCAAGTTTTTTTGTGAATGGGCTGACACTTGGGGGCCAGAAATGTTCTGTAATCTGGAACCCACTGCTGCAGGATGAGGAACTGAGCATGGATCTTCATACCAAGAGCACCAGTGGAGCCCCCAACTTCAATATCACTGTCACCATGATCGTCAGGACGCTAGTCCTGCTGATGGCAAAGAAGGTGTCTAAAGCAGTTTGATCAACAAGAAATGTTGTGAAACGGCTTCCTACCTCCAGCGTTCCCAATACTGACCTCGTCTGTCCCTTCCCTACTGCTCCCCACAGCTTAGCACCCCTTTCCTTCCCATACACACATACACCATTTATATTTTGGGGGGCCATTACCCCACACCCCTTATTGCTGCCAAAATCACGTGGGCTGGAGGGCCAGGGCTGGATGGACAGTCACCTCCCCCTACCCATGCCCCTCCTGTGTGTGGTTGGAAAACTTTTTTGGTGTGGGGATTTTTCTTTTTTCTGAATAAAAAAGATTCTACTTAGAAAAAATTATCATTTCCTCCAAGACAACTGAATGCAAGTTTGGATTTCTCAAAACTAACGTTAACATCTTTACTGTCTTCAACACAAAATTCAAGGAAGATATAGTCCCTTCTATCATATCACGTTGCAGAAGCAGGCTGCGTGGGATGGGGAAATGGGTGGGCTGGCGTCCGGGGGCGGCTGCTGCCAGGAAAAAGATGCTGCTCTCCCACGGTGACTCCGAGACTCCGTGTTCCTCCATGGGTGCAGCCTCTTCTCGCTCCCCTCAGGTGAAGGCAGCAGCAGCGGGCTTCACTTGGGTCCTCAGAAGTCACCGCCTGACTTTTTTTGTTGAAACGGGGTCTGGCTCTGTCGCCCAGGCTGGAATGCAGTGGTGCGATCCTGGCTCACTGCAACCTCCACCTCCCGGGTTCAAGCAATTCTCCTGCCTCAGCTTCCCAAGTAGCTGGGATTAAAGGCATGCACCACCATGCCTGGCTAATTTTTTGAGTTTTCAGTAGAGACAAGGTTTCACCATGTTGGCCAGGCTGGTCTTGAACTCCTGAGCTCAAGGGATCCACCCGCCTCGGCCTCTCAAAGTGCTAGGATCAGAGGCATGAGCCACCATGCCCAGCCCCATGCCTGACTTTTGAAGACCTCACTTTCTTCAGCTCTTAAATGATAAGATAAAAGACCTTTGACAGTCCCTGCTACTCATAACCCTCCTGACTGTCTTCTGTCCAGTGATTTTGACTTTGCAACATGGAAAGTCCCAAGCCTTGATTCCTGAGCCCAAATGGCATTTGCACTCTGGGTCATTCAAGCATGGAGAGCTCCTCAGAGGGGGATCAACTGACCTCCCTTACCTAGCTCCTCCTCCGGAGGTTTGCCCTGGAGTTGAGCCAGCCCTTGAGGAGGCCTTCACTCCCACCTCCAATCTCCCTTCTGGAAGTGAGCTCAGGCCTGGCTGGGCTCCAGGAGAATCTTTCACAAGGCAAGAGATAACACAAAGTCAAGGTGAAGATCAATGTAGCCCTTTAAAAGCCTCTTTGTGTCCTAGAGTTGCCGGAGCTCTCCCACTCCACCGCTGTCCCTATTGCCTGCCAGCACCCAGCCACCATGTGGGAGCTTGTGACTCTCTTGCTGTTCACTCTCACCTATTTCTTTTGGCCCAAGAGAAGGTCCCCTGGTGCCAAGTACCCCAGGAGCCTCCTGTCCCTGCCCCTGGTGGGCAGCCTACCATTCCTACCCAGACATGGCCATATGCATCAGAACTTATTCAAGCTGCAGAAAAAATATGGACCTATTTATTCCCTTCGTATGGGCAGCAACAATACAGTGATTGTCGGCAACCATCAGCTGGCCAAGGAGGTACTTATGAAGAAGGGCAAGGACTTCGCTGGTCGGCCTCAAGTGGTAAGTGATGCCCATCTCCTCCCTGTCCCCTTCCCCACCCCCAGGGTTGTTCAGGTCTTCACATCATGCCTAGAATGAGGCTTCCAGCTCCAACTGTAATTCTTCCCAAAACAGACTAGTGAGGCGATGTGAGGGAAGTGAACCTTCAGACCCCCACCCGGGCTCTAAGTGAGGCAGGAAGAATTAAGGGAAGGCCTCCTTTACCAGGCTGCCCAGGAGGCAGGGTGGGAGGACCGCAGTAGTCTCAGGAGTCAAGGAGTCCTCACTCCGCTCATCTCTCTGGGCCTAGACTTCTCTAATGGACTGAGAAGGTGCATGTACAGCACTTAGCCTAGTGCCCAGCACAGTAAGTGTTCCTCATACAGCCAGGATTCGTGTTCCTCTTCTTGGAAAACGGGGGCAGTGATTACCATCCTCAGTGGGAAGCTGCTGGGGACAAGTAGCCTGGCTGTTGCAAACTGGGATTGCTGTTTTCCTGGTGCCGTTTCCAGCTGCTCTGGCTCACAGGGGCCGTGATCTACAATGACATTTCGGGGATGCTGATGAGCCTCCTGCTGAGCTTGCTGTTGTGCTCCCAGGCCAGGAGGGCTACTGATCATCCAGAAACACTGCTGCTGAGAACTCCCCTGAACACCCCAGCAGGGTCCTCAGCCTCTCAGCTTTGATCAAGCCAAGGGTTGGTTTGTTTTTCCTTGGACCAATCTGCCAGGTCTGCTGGCCAACTACCTGGCTCCCACCTCTGCTGGTTTCCTCCCCAGGGCAGAGAAGGTGGAAGAGGCTAGTCAGGTGGAGCTTCAGAGTCAGGAGATGGAAAAGGGAGGCTTTGGACTCTTATGCTTGTGGGGGTGCCTCTAGGAGGAGACAGCTTAGCCCAAGTCCAGACTGGGTAAACAAAACATCTGCACTCTGCAGATGTGGGCTTGTGGTTGGGAATGCAGGCTTGCAACGGAAGGGTAAACCCAAGTGAGGTGAGCTGTGCCTGTAGCACTCCCTAAAGGGCTCAGGGAATAGTGGAGATCTGCGCAGTCCTCAGCCTCTATAAGCCCACCTGCTCCCTACCCTCTGGACAGGCATAGTTTAGAGAGTATCTCATCCACAGCTGCCTTCCTCTGGTCAGAAACTGAGAGCAAAAAGAAGCCCAGAAGCCAGGCACAGTAACTCATGCCTGTAATCCCAGCACTTTGGGAGGCTGAGGCGGGTGGACCATGAGGTCAGGAGTTCAAGACCAGACTGGCCAACATGGTGAAACACCCTGTCTACTAAAAATACAAAAATTAGCTGGGCATGGTGGCGCACCCCTGTAATTCAAGCTACTCAGGAGGCTGAGGCAGGAGAATTGTTTGAACCCAGGAGGCAGAGGTTGTAGTGAGCCAAGATTGTGCCACTGCGTTCTAGCCTGGGCAACAGAGCGGGACTCCATCTAAAAAAATAAAAAGAAGAAGCCCAGAGGGTACCCCATCAGCAAACAGAGCCCCAGGACTGCTGCATTCTAATCCAGGGTTCTTTCTTTCTCCTCTATATACTGTCTTTCTGATGGAGTTGGGAGTAGGAGGCCTTAGGGTCTGTCCTGCCAAGACCTCACAGTCATGGTGGAGTGCCATGGGGCTGTGCCCACATGGGGGACAGCATGCCAGGTACCTGCCTTCTCCCCCAGGAAGGAGAGCAGGGACAGGAGGTGCAAGGGCCAGGGTGGGGTGGATGGTGCGTGATTCTTACAGCCTTGCCTGCTCTCCAAAGGCAACCTTAGACATCCTGTCCAACAAGGGCAAGGGCATCGCCTTCGCTGACTACGGTGCACACTGGCAGCTGCATCGAAGGCTTGCAATGGCCACCTTTTCCCTGTTCAAGGATGGCGATCAGAAGCTGGAGAAGATCAGTGAGTGCCAGGCTGGCCCCTGGGGCTGGGGCTGGATCCCACCGGAGCTGCTGGAGGGAGAGGAGGGTTGGGGAGGGAAAAGAGGGTTGAGGAGGGGTGAGGGTTATCACTAGAGCTCAATGCAGCCTTTTCTTGGCTACTGCTGCCATCTAGTGGCCATCTGCTGTCTGTCCCCTGCTCCTGTTAAGAGGGAACCAGTAGAGAGGAGGTGAGGGTGCTGATTCATTTCTCACCCTCATGCCCCTCTCTCCTTTCAGTTTGTCAGGAAATCAGTAAATTGTGTGATGTGCTGGCCACCCACGATGGACAGAGCATAGACATGTCCTTTCCTGTCTTCATGGCGGTAACCAATGTAATCTCCTTGATCTGCTTCAATTCCTCCTACAAGAATGGGGCCCCTGAGTTGAAGATCGTAGAGACTTACAACGAAGGCATTGTAGAAGCCCTGGACAAGGAGAGCCTGGTAGACATGTTCCCCTGGTTGAAGGTGAGCATGACGCCACACCCCGCATTCAGGATCCAGTAGACCTTGACCATGTTGCCAGTCTTCCTTCCTTTAACTTCCCTCCAGCCGCAGTGACCCACCTTTTTCCCGACTGCCTCAGCCACAGTGACCTCTACCTCCTCTACCTCTTAAAACCTTTGCCATTTCTCTGCAGAGATAGATTTAGCCTTTTAATTATGCACATTAATACTCCAGATAATGGCCCTTATTTCTTTTCTGATGACCACATGCCAGTAAGAAGCATTCTATAAGCATTCATCACTGAATTCCCCGTGGTGGTAGGTTTTATTACCTCCATTGTGCAGATGAGAAACAGGCTTAGCAGGGTAAAGGAGCTTATCCGAGGCTTCAAGCTCACATCTATCTCACTAAGGGCTGGGCACACAGCAGAGTCAGTGGCTGATGTTTGATTGAATGGGGAAGGAGAGGTGGAGACTATGGCCCCCTTCCTTGTTTAGAATTGTCTTCATAAAAGGCCGGGCACGGTGGATCATGCCTGTAATCCTAGCACTTTGGGAGGCCTAGGTGAGCAGATTATGAGGTCAGGAGATCGAGACCATCCTGGCTAACACAATGAAACCCCGTCTCTACTAAAAATACAAACAAGTAGCCAGGCATGGTGGTATATGCCTGTAGTCCCAGCTACTTGGGAGGCTGAGGCAGGAGAATCACTTGAACCCAGGAGGTGGAGGTTGCAGTGAGGTGAGATTGTTCCACTGCACTCCAGCCTGGGCAACAGAGCGAGAGACCATCTAAAAAAAAAAATGTTGGCCAGGCACAGTGGCTCACACCTGTAATCCCAGCACTTTGGGAAGCTGAGGCAGGTGCTTCATGAGGTCAGGAGTTCGAGACCAGCCTGGCCAGCATGGAGAAACCCCATCTCTTCTAAAAATACAAAATTAACCGGGCATGGTGGCGCATGCCTGTAATTCCAGCTACTCAGGAGGCTGAGGCAGGGGAATCGCTTGAACCCAGGAGGCAGAGTTTGCAGTGAGCTGAGATTGCACCATTGCACTCCAGCCTGGGCAATAAAGCGAGACTCTGACTTTAAAAAAAAAAAATTGTCTTAATTGTCATGATGAACCCATTCTGTGTCCCCATCTTCCCTTCCATTTTGGCTGAAGGTCAGGGGTGGAGTAGAACTTCCAGAGACAGAAAGCTAAGATCTGCCTCCAGGAGAGACTCTGGCAGCTGGAGAAGCAAAATGGAAGAGGGGTGGATTTAACATTTCTTTTTACTTCCCAGATTTTCCCCAACAAAAACCTGGAAAAATTAAAGAACAATGTTAAAATACGAAATGATCTCCTGAATAAAATAATTGGAAATTACAAGGTAGGTAATAGAGCAGATGAGAATATGAGTTAGGCTGAAAGTAATCCTGAGAGCAGGATGGGGTCCATTCTACACACGTAGGCACTTCAAAACCTAGCAGACAACCTGGCACATAGTAGGTGTACAATAAAAACTGACTTAAGGGTCAGGCACGGTGGCTCATGCCTGTAATCCCAGCACTTTGGGAGGCTAGGGCGGGTGGACCATTTGAGGTCAGGAGTTTGAGACCAGCCTGGGCAATATGGTGAAACCCCATCTCTACTAAAAATACAAAAACTAGGCCAGGCGAGGTGGCTCACACCTGTAATCCCAGCACTTTGGGAGGCTGAGGCGGGTGGATCACCTGAGGTCGGGAGTTTGAGACCAGCCTGACCAACATGGAGAAACCCTATCTCTACTAAAAATACAAAATTAGCCGGGCATGGTGGCGCATGCCTGTAATCCCAGCTACTCAGGAGGCTGAGGCAGGAGAATCACTTGAACCTGGGAGGCGGAGGTTGTGGTGAGCCAAGATTGCACCATTGCACTCCAGCCTGAACAACAAGAGTGAAACTCTGTCTCAGAACAAAAACTAGTCGGGCGTGGTGATGGGCACCTGTAGTCCCAGCTACTTGGGAGGCTGAGGCAGGAGAATCGCTTGAACCCAGGAAGCAGAGGTTGCAGTGAGCCAGGATCGAGCCATTGTACTCCAGCCTGGGCATTGTAGCAAGACTCCTCAAAAAAAAGAAAAAAAACAACTGACTTAAGGAGTTGGGATGGAAAAGTGAGGAATTGAAGAGGATCCTAGAAGATACCTACTCTCTCCACCAAATTTAAAGAAGGCTCAGGGCTGCCTCCTACCTCTACAAGCTTGTAGGTCCTGCCCAGACCCGCTCCACTTCCAGGTGGAAGGAGCCTTGTTATCTCTAGTTGGGGACAGTATGGCAGGAGTGTCACTGATGAGGCTCCTTCCTTATTACTTATTCCTGTCTCCCAACCTCACCCAACCCAGGAGAAATTCCACAGCGACTCTATCACCAGCATGCTGGACGTACTGATGCAAGCGAAGATGAACGCGGATAATGGCAATGCCGGCCCAGATCAAGACGCAGAGCTGCTTTCAGAAAACCACATTCTCACCACCATAGGGGACATCTTTGGGGCCGGTGTGGAGACCACCACCTCTGTGGTCAAGTGGATCGTGGCCTTCCTGCTGCACAATCCTCAGGTGTGCATCCCCCTAATCAATCCTAGACCCCCGCCAGCCCAACCTCTGGGCTCCAGAGAGAGGGAGAGGCAATTCCTCAGGCTTTCTATGCAGGAAGACTAGGCCTGCCCTGCCCCTTACCCAAGCTGTGGTTGGCTTTGACTGCCCCATCTTCTGGAAGCAGGGCCTGGGCCTCAGAGCCGCTACTGGGAAGGGACTGGACAAGCTCTTCTGGATGTCACAGTTGGATTCCTCTATAAGCCCATGCTTCTCCTGGGCTTACACACAACTGGTCACCTCCAACCTACTCTGGTCTTCAGGTGAAGAAGAAGCTCTACGAGGAGATTGACCAGAATGTGGGTTTCAGCCGCACACCAACTATCAGTGACCGTAACTGTCTGCTCCTGCTGGAGGCCACCATCCGAGAGGTGCTTCGCATCAGGCCTGTGGCCCCTATGCTCATCCCCCACAAGGCCAACGTTGACTCCAGGTGTGCCTGCCCTCCCAGCAACCTCTAGCCCCATGGTGCATCTAACACTGCTTGCCAGCCCACCTGGCTCCCCCTAGCTCCGGCCTGCTGGCCAACCTAAAGTCAGTCAACCATTGACTACTAAAAATCATCCTACCAGGTCAGGCATGGTGGCTCACGCCTGTAATCCCAGCACTTTGGGAGGCCAAGGTAGGCGGATCACAAGGTCAAGAGATCGAGACCATCCTGGCTAACACAGTGAAACCCCGTCTCTACTAAAAATACGAAAAATTAGCCAGGCATGGTGGTGGTGGCACGTGCCTGTAATCCCAGCTACTTAAGAGGCCGAGGCAGGAGAATCGCTTGAACCCGGGAGGTGGAGGTTGCAGTGAGCCGAGATTGTGCCACTGCACTCCAGCCTGGGCAACAGAGCAAGACTCCATCTCAAAAAAAAAATCTTCCCGCCCCCGGCCCTATGGCTCCATGTCTCCACCACCCACAGACAGACATTGACTCATCCACAGATCTGCCTGACTTCCGGGAGAAGCTTCCTGCTGCCCTCGGAGACATGTGGTCTGGGATGAAAGACTGGGAGCTCCATGCTCCGACCAAGTCCAACCAGCTGCAGCACACACATAGCATGCGCCGCAGCGGCAACGCATACCTCCATGCATGCCAGACACCAAGGTCCACAGACAAAGGGGTTCAGACTTAAGTGCCTGTCAGGAGGGAAGGGCTGGATTTAGATTTGATCTGGCAGAAGCTGAGGAAAAGATGACTGAGTGGGAAGGACGGAGTAAAGGGCGCTTCCCCCACAGTAGAGGAATGAGGGGGCATGAGGCTGGGCAGGGAAGGGAGGACGAAGTTCCAGGTGTTAAGATTCGCTCAGGGTGGCTGGCAAAATATTAAGGGAAAGATTAGGGAAGTTATAGATTATAGTCTCAAACCTTTTAGAAGGCCGAAAAGATTTTGTTAACTTATAGAACAGGCTGAAAGCAGCCAGTTCTTACTTTAGAAAAATAAGTCATAAAGTGAAGATTAAAATAATACAAGCTTCCCCAGTTAAGTCTGTTTACCCCACATTCCTTTGTCTCTGTTTACTCATGTAAACTTTGTGCTGAATAGTCCTCTCAAGAAGAAGTCAAAGAATTACCCTTAATGGTGTTTATTCTAGGCCCCAGAACCAAGACCTGTTATCATTCGTAAAACCACTCTTTTAGTCATGTTAATTATCCACATGCATATTGACTTAAAACCTCTGTTATTAAATCTATACTGAATAAACACAAGGAAGAAAAAAGAGTCGTCCTCAGTTAACTGCAGTCGCCCTCTGAAAGCAGCTGACGACCCCTAGCCCAACTCTTAAGCTGTACTCTAGTACGTAACAGTGTATTTCATTCATCTGTTGCTAAGTCAAAGTCTGCAAAAACAGACCTCCGCAAATACTGATCAACGTCTCACAGAGCCGCTTTTCCCCTTCCTCCCTGGAGCAGCATCGGTGAGTTTACCGTGGACAAGGGCACCCATGTTGTCATCAATCTGTGGGCGCTGCATCACAATGAGGAGTGGCACCAGCCGGACAAGTTCATGCCTGGTGAGTCCCTGTCCTGTCCTGTGCCCGGGGCCACACAGCCAGCCTAGACTCTGCTCCACCACTCCAGCACCCCTTCATCTCTGCCAAGCTTGCTGCTAGAAAACTCAGCTCCAACTCCACGGACCTGTCCACACCCTCATCCTGCCATAGACTTACCCAAACTCTTTACAGCTGGGTTTCCCACACTCTTCTTCCAACCCTCCAAGAAGCGCTCTAGGCCTCTGTCTGCCATTAAGTCTCTTGCTTCTCCCCTTGGATGGTGGTATTTTCATAGGTTAATTCCACCTCTTTTCCATCCTTCCTGAATATTTCATTTCCTCTGTGTCCTTAAGGGTAACCTGAGAGCAGGGCTGGATCTCTCCTCAGGCTGGGGTTCCCCCACAATAAGGCGACATCCTCAGATCGGGGTTCCCTGGGCAGGCAGGGCCATGTCTCCCCCTCAGCCAGGGCAGAACGGTGCCTCTACTTGCTCCTGCCCTAGCCCCTGGCTGATGCCACTCCTTGCCTGCAGAGCGTTTCTTGAATCAAGCGGGGACCCAGCTCATCTCACCGACATTAAGCTACTTGCCCTTCGGAGCAGGACCTCGCTCCTGTATAGGTGAGATCCTGGCCCGCCAGGAGCTCTTCCTCACCATGGCCTGGCTGCTGCAGAGGTTCGACCTGGAGGTGCCAGATGATGGGCAACTGCCCTCCCTGGAAGGCAACCCCAAGGTGGTCTTTATGATCGACTCTTTCAGAGTGAAGATCAAGGTGCGCCAGGCCTGGAGGGAAGCCCAGGCTGAGGGTACCACCTAAAAGCTGTAACTCACAGCCCCTGTCCACCCTGTGGTCCCACAATACGGATTTAGAGGTGCAACCCCCCCACCCCCGCCATTCTTCCCCGCTCCCAGACCACTCTGCCTTCTTTTCCAGCCTGTGGCAATGTTAGTGATGTGCATAAACAGTTTTTTTTTCATAAGGTCCCTGAGTATATTCATTTGCTCACTCATTCTTTCAACACAGATTTTATTGAGCACCTACTATGTGCCATTCACTGTCTTAGGACACTCGAGGTCCGTGGTCTCTGAAGCTTATATTCTAGTGAGGGCTAACAAGTGAATAAGAAGTTCAGAGACTCATAAATGCTTTGAAGTCAATCACAATTTGTGTGATGTGATGAGAAAATGGTAGAGGCAGCTGGTGGCTGCTTTGAAAAGGGTCAGCCTCAGCCTGGGCTTTTCTTGCCCCACGCTGAGAGAGAAGCAGGTGAAAGGCTTCCAGGTGGGAGAGGTCAGCATGGCCAGTGAAGGGGAGAGTGGGCCCTGATGAGATCGCAGTGGTTAGTCAGTTCCCACTGTAGCTGGGATTACAGGAGGACAGGAGGGAGGTTAGGTTCGTATTCTAATTACGGCAGGAAGTCACTGGAGGGTTTTGAGTAGGTAAGTGGAACAATCTTGGTTGTTTTTTTTTTTTTTAAGACAGAGTTTCACTCTTGTTGCCCAGGCTAGGGTGCAATGGTGCGATCTTGGCTCACTGCAATCTCTGCCTCCCAGATTCAAGTGATTCTCCTGCCTCAGCTCAGTAGCTGGGATTACAGGTGTGCACCACCAAGCCTGGCTAATTTGTATTTTTAGTAGAGACAAGGTTTCGTAATATTGGTCAGGCTGGTCTCGAACTCCTCAGGTTTGTTTTTTTTTTTTGTTTTTTGATTTTTGTTTTTGTTTTGGAGACAGACTTGCTCTATCGCCCAAGCTGGACTGCAGTGGCAGAATCTTAGCTCACTACAACCACCACCTCCTGGGTTCAAGTGATTCTGCTGCCTCAGCCTCCTGAGTAGCTGGGGTTACAGGTGCCTGCCACCATGCCTGGCTAATTTTTGCATTTTTATTAGAGATGGGGTTTCACCATGTTGGCCAGGCTGGTCTTGAACCCCTCAAGTGATCCTGCCTTGGCCTCCCAAAGTGCTGGGATTATAGGTGTGAACCACGGAGCCTGGCCTGAGTTTATATTTTGAAAACAGGGCCAAAGTGTTGTTTGTTTTGATCCAAACTGGCTTCACTGCATGTTACCTCACAGGTTTGACCTTGGGGGAGTGTACGTGACCCGCAGACTGGACCTGCCATTGCCATCCCTCTGTCTCGGTCTGCAAAGACCAAGACTGTGTGTCCCCTTTCCTCATCCTTCCCTGGGGTAAACACTGCCAGGTAAGGGCTTCTACAGCCATCTTCTGCAGCAGCGCTTGGGTTCTGCCTCCTTTTCCCCACTCAAAAACCCCAGGAAGTCTATAAAAGCTTCCTCACTAGAAAATGGAGCCCTGACTCCTTTAGATCTTGAAACCAGTATATTTAAACCTTGGTCATTGGGCAGTCTGCAAATGAATGTCCTGAGATATACTGGAAGAAACTGACCCTTGCCTTTTAGCCTAGAGAGAGGCCCCATCCCCAGCTGCCCGGTGCCAGCCAGACAAGGGTCAGATCATCAAAAACCCAGTTCTTCCCCTCTGACTAGACAGAAGGCTCTGGAAGGACCTCAGCAGAGCGGCTGACACCCTGCCTAGCTAAGTGTCAGAGAAAAGAAACCAAGGGACTTCCTTGATTTCTTTTAGGGAGTGAGACAAGGTTTTCAATTACAGCACTACCTTCTTCCTTAAAAAGAGCTTTGTTGGCTGGGCATGGTGGCTCACACCTGTAATCCCAGCACTTTAGGAGGCCAAGGCAGGCAGATCACAAGGTCAGGAGTTCGAGACCAGGCTGACTAACATGGTAAAAACCCATCTCTACTAAAAATACAAAAATTAGCTGGGCATGGTGGCGCACACCTGTTAATTCCAGCTACTCAGGAGCCTGAGGCAGGAGAATCACTTGAACCTGGAAGGTGGAGGTTGTAGTGAGCCGAGATCACACCACTGCACTCCAGCCTGAGCAACAGAGCAAGACTCCGTTTCAAAAAAAAAAAAAAAAAAAAAAAAAGATGTGTTAATCAGGGGCAATGGACCATTCCCTGCTATCCCCTAACTTGGTCTTGGCCTTCATCTGCCAGTTACCCTGGGACTTTGCTAAAGAGCCTGCAGGAGGCCAGGTGTGGTGGCTCATGCCTGGAATTCTAGCACTTTGGGGGGCCCTAAGCAGGAGGATCCCTTAAGCCCAGGAGTTTGAGAACAGCCTGGGCAACAGAGTGAGACCCTGTTTCTACAAAAATTAAAAAAAAAAAAAAATTAGCCAGGCATGGTGGCACACCTGTAGTCTCAGCTACTTAGGAGGCTGAGGTGGGAGGATTGCTGGAGCCCTGGAGGCCGAGGCTGCAGTGGTCTGAGATCGCACCACTGCACTTTAGCCTGGAGCAAGAGCCCATCTCTAAAGAGAAAGAAAAAAAGAAGGATTAGTCTTTCATTTTTCTGCCATTCAACGTTCTGGTTCCGTAGTAAGAGAACGGATGTTTTCCATCCCAGTGAAACTCACCTACCGCATCTACAGAGGACACAGGCCTTCTGCTAAGTGCTTATCTGTTCACCATTAGTCTACAAAATGCCTTTTAGGCCAAGCGCAGTGGCTCACGCCTGCAATTCCAACACTATGGGAGGCCAAGGTGGGCAGATCACTTGAGCTCTGGAGTTTGAGACCAGCCTGGCCAACGTGGTGAAACTCTGTCTCTACCAAAAATACAAAAATTAGCTGGACATGGTGGCACACACCTGTAGTTCCAGCTACTCGGGAGGCTGAGGTGGGAGAATCACTTGAACCCAGGAGGTGGAGGTTGCAGTGAGCCGAGATTGTGCCACTGCACACCAGCCTGGGTGACAGGGTGAGTGAGAGAGACTCTTTCTTAAAAAAAAAAAAAAAAGCCTTTCAAATTCTGAGCAAATTTGAAATACTTAACTTTCCTCCAGCCAATCTTGTTCCCCTCTGCTTTGAGCTGAGGATAGCTTGACTTGAATCTATCCCCTAGCTGATGGGGGCAGAGGAACCGGGAGAGGGAAGGGGACAACCTCCAGTTCATCTTTTCCCTTGAGCTCACTGTACTGTCAGCATCTCTCCCAGGCTGCTTGTGATGCGGGATGGGGTCAGCCACAGCTGCCCGCAAACTCTCCTATGAACTTCATTTTTTTGAGACAGGGTCTCACTCTGTTCCCCAAGCTGGAGTGCAGTGGTGCGATCATGGCTCACTGCAGCCTGGAACTCCTGGGATCAAGAGATCTTCCCGCCTCAGCCTCCTGAGAAGCTGGGACTGCAGGTGTGCACCACCACTCCCGCTAATTGTTAAGTTTTTTGAAGAGATGGGGATCTAGCTCTGTTACCCAGGCTAGTCTCAAACTCACGGTCCCTAGTGATCCTTCTGCCTTGGCCTCCCAAAATTCTGGGATTACAGATGTGAGCCACTGTGTCCTGTCTAAACCTTCATTCTGAAGATAAGGAAATTGAGGGCCATCATGGGGTAGAGGTAGGGTATGACTTGCCCCAGACCACACAGCTACTCAGCAGCAGGGCCGCAACCAGAACCCGAGATTTCAGTGGTGCATGGTGAGGAGCCAGCCATGCTTTCCCATCTGTCCCCTGTGGTCACGCAGAAGGACTCTTGGTATGTTTGACCAGGAGAGTACCTTTCAGAAAAGCTGAGTGACCTTTCAGAAAATGACTATGAACTTTGACTCCTGCCTAAACTGTGCTCTCCCCTGTTTGGAAGGTCTTTTCACCACTGATCTAAACTCACCACCTTGAGGCTCAGACGTATTTCTTATGACTCATGAATCCACCATGAGCATCCCTCTTCAGCACTCAGCTTCTGTTCCTTGGTACTGAACCTAAATTGAACCTTGGCATCTGAGCATCTGCCTGGGTGGGAGTACCCAGGGACACTGTCCACCTCTGTACCTCTGGAATTCAAGACTGAGCCTTCTCATGCTCTTTATCTGGCGTATCAGCACCTGACACGTAGAAGGTTAAACACCAAGAGTGATGAAGGACAGGCAAGCCCCAACATTGAGGCTTAGCCCAGGAAGGTTCTTGGCTTCACCCAGGGAAGAATTCCAGGGCAAGATGGTGGTGGTGGCCAGCAAGCAGCAGTGCACAGCAGCAGCAGAGGCACTGCTCCTCGCAGAGCAGGGCTACCCATGGGCAGTGTGCCCACAACAGCAACGCAGTGGGGCTGCACTCATATGGATATCTACTTTTAATTATATGCAAATTAATGGGTGGATTATGCAGAGATTTCTAGGACGAAGGTGGTAACTTCCAGGTCATCAGGACGTTGCCATGAAAAGGGACAGTAACTCCTGGGTTTTGCCACAGCAATAGTAAACTGACATGGCACCCTAGCAGGCATGTCTTACGGAAAGCTGCTTCTGCTGCCTCGCCCACCCCACGTTTTAGCTAGTCCTTAATTTGGTTCCATGTCTGAGCCCCACCTCCTATCTCAAGAGGACTGAATCGAACGCTCTAAATCACTTGGTTAATTGGCCCAGTGATAAGTAAATAAATTCTCTCTCCTTATGCAGAAGAAAGCCCAGATCTTTGACAGAACTGGAAGGTCTTTGCCAAGACTCCACAGTCACCATTTGAGCCTCAGACTGTCCTTAACCAGTGGTGTGATGATAAATAAATGTTTAACCACCAAGTCTGGGAGGGGCGGGGATGTGTGGAATAGCCTTGATTTGTAGTGTTTGCTGATTACTGTGGTGTAAATACTCCCACCATGACCAATGTTAAGCTACTAATGTGATGCCAGTAAATACAGGGTTGGGAAGAGACACACAGTAGCATTATATGTTCTTCCTGTTATTATATAGTAAATGCCATTATGCAGTATTTCTACTATACTGATACATACATGTAAATAACCTCAAAGGCAGAGATAACAGTAACATGTAGTAAAATAACTAGGAAATAATCAGTTTTGAGTATTTATTACCTTTGTTTTTAATATAACCCAATTGTAGGTTTATTTAAGTTTTTTAAATTGGCTGTTTCATATAAACAGCTCATAAAATTCCTGAAAATGTAATCATCTGTTCTAGTGAGCTATTAAGAGCCAACCCTCCCAGAAATGGGCCTTTTCTTGTCTTAAAGAAAAGCAGTTCCTGGCTGGGCGCAGTGGCTCACATCTGTAATCCCAGCACTTTGGGAAGCCAAGGAGGGCAGATCACCTGACGTCAGGAGTTCTAGACCAGCTTGGCCAACTTGGCAAAACCCCATCTCTATTAAAAAATGCAAAATTAGCTGGGTGTGGTGGCGTGTGCCTGTAGTTCCAGCTACTTGGGAGGTTGAGGCAGGAGAATCGCTAGAACCCGGCAGGTGGAGGTTGCAGTGAGCTGAGATCATGCCACTGCACTCCAGCCTGGGCGACAGAACGAGACTACTCCATCTCAAACAAACAAAATGAAAAGCAGTTCCTGGGCTGGGGGCGGTGGCTCACACCAGTGCTTTGTAATTCCAGCACTTTGGGAAGTCAAGGTGGGCAGATCTCTTGAGCTCAGGAGTTCCAATTCAGCTGGGCAACATGGTGAAACCCCGTGGCTACAAAAAAACAAAATACAAAAAATTAGCCAGGTATGGTGGCATGTGCCTGTGGTCCCAGCTGGTCCCAGTTACTTGGGAGGCTGAAGTGGGAGGATCACATTGAACCCGGGAGGCTGAGGCTAATGGTGAGCATGTCACTGCACTCCAGCCTGGTTGACAGAGCAAGACCTTGAGGAAGGAAGGAAGAAGAGAAAGAGAGGATGGGAGGGAGGGAGGGAGGGAGGGAGGGAAGGAAGGAAGGAAGGAAGGAAGGAAGGAAGGAAGGAAGGAAGGAAGGAAGGAAGGAAGGAAAAAGCAGGTCCCCTGAGTCTCCCTGCTGCCGGGGACGGAAGTCCTTCCCTGATGTGGGAGGGTAAGAGTGAAGTGAATGTTCCATCAGCCTCTGATGGCCACAAAACCTGAAGCAAATGCGCAGCGCTCTCTGCAGTCACTCACAGATGTTAGCGCCCCTCTCTGGAGGGTAAGGATCCAGTTACAGAGGCCATGCAGTGGGGTGGGAAGTGCAATGGATGAGGAGGACCCAGACCACCCAGGTGCTCGCCCCCAGCTCCCATTTCCTGGCCCTGGCTCTTAGGCCCATCGCTAACTTCCTGAACTTCAGTTTCCCCATGGATAACGTAGGGGAACTTAGCACTGTGCTGCCCATCTTCTGAGGCTCAGGTGAGGATGAGAATCAGAAAGGGCTGTGTGGGCAGGAGAGTCCCACACACAGGAATACAAATGACTGAGTCATGTGGAGACAAACCCTCCCGGTGTTGTCATTTACAAGCTAAGTGGCCATGCGTACCTTATGTGGCCTTAAGTCTCAGTTTTCCCATCTGTAATACGGTGGGGGCAGGGGGTGGGGAACTCAGGCGTTTGTGTCATAGCGTTACTGTGAGAATGAAATGTGAACCTATGAAATACGTTTAGTGCCTTGATAAATATTGAGTTTCTCATTGTTGTCTATATCCAAACCCACGAAATGAGTCTTTCTCAGGGTTTTATACAAACCACCCTAAAAGCCACCAGTTTGGTCAGGAGGGGGAGTGGATGTGTCCAGATGAGTCCCTCTGCAGGATGGAACCCTGGGGAACCCACCCTGCCCACTCCGTCCCGGAAGGGCCCACTTACAGCCCCTGGCCTGCTGCCTGCCTGCTCCATCCCTGCAGGGAAAGGGCTGGCAGCGGGTGGAGAACCCAAACACAAACTCATCATGGCTCTAGCACAGCAGGTGTTCTGTCACATTTTCCGTGAGATTGGGTTTCTTTTTGTTGTTGTTATTGTTGAGATAGAGTCTCACTCTGTCACCGGGCTGGACTGCAGTGGTGCAATCTTGGCTCACTGCAACCCCCACCTCCTGGGTTCAGGCGATTCTCCTGCCTCAGCCTCCCAAGTAGCTGGGATTACAGGCGCTCGCCACCATGCCCAGCTAATTTTTGTATTTTTAGTAGAGATGGGGTTTCACCATGTGGCCAGGATGGTCTTGATCACTTGACCTTGTGATCTGCCTGCCTCGGCCTCCAAAAGTTCTGGAATTACAGGCATGAGCCACTGCGCCCGGCCGAGATTGGGTTTCTTGAGACTTCTTGGTGAGAAAACATGAAATGAAGGGAATCTGAAGCTATGGTGAGGAACAGGCTTATAATAGAGTGAGGAGAAATTTCAGGTCAAACAAAAATCCTCTTCTCACAGACACAGAAAGCTCTACTTTCATCCCCTTGGAGGAAGAGCAAAAACACTCTTTCCAGGAAAAGACACAAGATCCAAACTGTAACTCCTGAGAATTTTACAGTATTTCCAAGGGGTTATACCCTCCCTGGAAGTTGACACTGGTCCAGATACTGGTGGCAGGCAGCATCACCTGTCTCAGGGGTGACACCATTTTAGCACTGAGGGGCTCTTGGAGGTGAAGCCTTGCTGGGTGTGGGGGGTCTGCCCCCTGGAGCAAGAGGAGCTAGGGCAGCTCCTGAGGAAATGGTGTCTGTTTCATCTTTCACCATTTACTGTTAGCTCAATACATCGTTCTCTAGTTTTCTCTCACCTTTGAAAAGAAATTACAAGGCTCATGTCTGTAATCTCACCACTTTGGGAGGCCAAGGCAGGTGGATCGCTTGAGCCCAGGAGTTCAAGAGCAGGCTAGGCAACACGGCAAAATCCTGTCTCTACAAAAAATATAAAAATTAGCCGGCCATGGTGGTGTGCACCTGTAGTCTCAGCTACTTGGGGAGGATGAAGTGGGAGGATCACTGAGCGTGGGAAATTGAGATTGCAGTGAGCTGAAATTGTGCCATTGCACTCCAGCCTGGGCCAAAAGAAGATAGAGAAAGAAGTCACAAGTTCTTCATGTGACGTGATCACCTACATTACAGCTCTTCACTGTCCAGCCTTCTGGTTATTGCCCTGGCCTTGGAGCCAACAGACCTGGCTTCAAATCCTGGCTCTCCCACTTATTAGCTATGTGATCTTGGAAGATTAAGTCCTCTGGATGCCTCAATCTCATCAAGAAAACAGGAATAATTGCAGCCTGTATACCTCAGAGACCTGTTTTGAGGCTAATTTTTTTAAAAAGTGTAGCTAAGATGCTCACATAAGACTGGCATAGTGGAAACAGTCAACCAAAAAAGCAATAAAGACAAATTAAATTGAAATATTTTGCTAGGTGCAATGGCTCACGCCTGTAATCCCAGCACTTTGGGAGGCTGAGGCGGAAGGATCATTTGAGCTCAGGAGTTGGAGACCAGCCTGGGCAACATGGCAAAACCCCATCTCTACTATAAATACAAAAATTAGCTGGGCATGGTGGTAGGTGCCTGTAATCCCAGCTACTCAGGAGGCTGAGGCAGGAGAATCACTTGAACACAGGAGGCAGAGGTTACAGTAAGCCAAGATTGCACCACTGCACTCCAGCCTGGGCGACAGAGCGAGACTCCATCTCAAAAAAAAATTAAAATATATGACCTGCTCCTTTCTCCAACTTGATCTCTTGCTACTTCCCAGAATGCAATGATAAATTGCTTGCAGCTTTCTACATGCCATGCATAGTCTCCTATTCTAGGCCTCCCAGGCTGTTTTGTGCTTTTCAGCACCAGGCACATAGGCACTCAATAGTCTGCAGAAAAAACATTTGCTTAGAATTCCCTTGCACCCTTCTTCATCTGACAAGCTCAGTTTAGAAGTATCTCCTCCAGGAGGCCTGCCTTGATCCCCTAGTTGGGCTGAACTCTCCTCTGTGCACACACGCTTCGTGGCACTTTCCACGTGGTACTAAAATTGCTGATGTGCCTTCCTTCCTCTCTAGAACACCATTAGCTACTCTAAAGAGGAGCCAGGGCAGAGCGTGGTGGCTCACACCTGTCATCCCAGCACTTCGGGAGGCTGACATAGGCAGATCACTCGAAATCAGGAGTTCGAGACCAGCCTGGCCAACACGGTAAAACCTGTCTCTATCCAAAATACAAAAATTACCTGAGCATGGCGGTGCACATCTGTAATCCCAGCTACTGGGGAGGCTAAGACAGGAGAATCACTTGAACCCGGGAGGCGGAGGTTTTAGTGAGCTGCAATTGCACCACTGACTCCAGCCTGCGCAACAGAGCGAGACTTTGTCTAAAAGAAAAAAAAAAAAAAAAAAAAGGAGGAGCCAGGCCTAAGGCATCTTTGCATTATCATGCCTTGGTATCTGGTAGGTGCTCAATAAAGGCTCAGCTCTTCAGTGAGGCTCCACTTGCCCCCAGGCCAGAACCCAAATTCTCTCTCAGCAGGTTCAGCAAGAAGCTACCAACCAAAGCCACTTCCCCCTCCTTTTCTGAGTCAAACTCTGGTTTTTGCCTTTGGCTGAAAACAAGAAACTGAAGAATGTGGAGTTTCTTGACATTCTTGTTCGCCAAAAGTACTCTGGTTTGCACTTCTGGCCGCTGGTACTGTCACCACCTGCACTTGGTCATATGGGGCAATAGAGACAAGCAACGCCATACTTCATTACAGAAATGAGGAACTAGTGACCCAGTACCCTGGGGTCCAATGGCACAGGGGTCCCCTCTAGGCCTGGGCAACCAGGGCACATATACAGCCTCTGGCAACCATCCCCTCAGAGTTACACCACTTTTTGTGCCACTCAGACATTAGCTTAAAGAAGGCAAGAACGATGTACTCCCAGAGTTCTCTTCCGTGGTTTTAGAACAGAACCGTTGGCTGGGTGCGGTGGCTCATGCCTGTAATCCCAGCACTGTGAGAGGCCAAGGCGGGCAGATTACCTGAGGTCAGGAGTTCGAGACAAACCTGACCAACAGGGAGAATCCGCGTCTTTAGTAAAAATACAAAATTAGCCAGGCGTGGTGGCACAGGCCTGTAATCCCAGATACTTGGGAAGCTGAGGCAGGAGAGTCACTTGAACCAGGAGGTGGAGGTTGCGGTGAGCCAAGATCGCGCCACTGCACTCCAGCCTGGGCAACAAGAGCGAGATTCTGTCTCAAAAAAAAAAAAAAAAAAAGAACTGTCTCTAGATGCTAGTTTGACCCTACTGGGGTTTCCTGAAGGAAACCAACAGTTTAGAAAGAACAAGTCAGCAACCACTCGCCTAGTGTCACTGAGGGGCCAGGAATGTCCTCTGCTCGAGGGTCAAAGACAGGGGTGGCGGCATGTCTGGCTAAAACTGGCCTCTTGGAAACAACAGGGCTGACTGCCCGGCAAGCTAGGGCCTAGGAGGACAACACTCATTTGCCAGCACCCCTGGGGTGCCGACCCACCAGTGGGCACTCCACTTACGGAGGCAGGAACCCCTTCCTGGAGGGTTCCTAGGATGTGCACTACCTTGCTTTGCCTACCTGCAGTCTTGCTGGGTAGAGCTGTCCTCCTCCCTGGGCAGAGGTAGTAAGCTGTTCTTCAAGCATGGACTTACACCTGGCTGGGCGCAGTGGCTCACGCCTGTAATCCCAGCTACTCGGGAGGCTGAGGCAGGAGAATCACTTGAACCTGGGAGGTGGAGGCTGCAGCGAGCAAAGATTGCGCCACTACACTCCAGCCTGGGCGACAGAGTGAGACTCCATCTCAAAAAATAAAAATAAATATATATTAAAAAAAGGACTTACACCTAAGAGGTCAGTCTTAAGCAGATGGTAAAATGAACAAAGGCACTCTCCTTGTCTTAGGAAAGAGTCATTGGCCCACAATGGCAGATTCTGACAAACTGGTGGTTTCCTCACTACCTAAACTCAGCTCCCAGACCTCTTGCCTGGCATTCAAGACCTCAGACTACCTCCCACTATTCCCTGAGAGGTCATTTCATCTCAACTTCACTTACATTGCTCATTATTTCACACAGGTATGTTTTGTCTTTCCGGCTGTAAGTTCTAGAGGGCAGAGGCCTCATCTTGTATCTCTTTGACGTTATCCTGAGTCTCTGGCACAGTGCTGGGCACAAAGTGTGCAACTCAATACATTATGTTGTGTGTTAAATTCCAAGGCCAAGCACACACCCCCATGTCTATCATGTCAACAAAAAAGATCTCTCAGAGTGCTTGCTTTCTTTTAAACACCATGTTTTGGCTGGGCACAGTGGCTCACACCTATAATCCCAGCATTTTGGGAGGCCAAGGCAATAGGATCACTTGAGCCCAGCCTGGGCAACACAGTTAGATCCTGTCTTTTTTTTTTTTTTTTTTTTTTTTGAGATAGGGTCTGGCTCTGTTGCCCAGGCTGGAGTGTAGTGGTGTGATCTCAGCTCACTGCAGCCTCCACCTCCTGGGCTCAAGCTGTCCTCCTACCTCAGCCTCCCAGGTAGCTGGGACCATAGGTGCACAGCACCACATCCAGCTAAGTTTTGTATTTTTTTTGTAGAGATGGGGTTTCACCATGTTACCCAGACTGGTCTCAAACTCCTGAGCTCAAGGGATCTGCCCACCTTGGCATCCCAAAGTGCTGGGATTATAGGCATGAGCTACCTCACCCAGCTCATCTCTATTATTTAAAAAAAACAAAAAAACAAAAAACGGCTGGGCACAGCAGCTCACTCCTGTAACCCCAGGCCAGGGTGGCCGGCCTGTAATCCCAGCACTTTGGGAGGCCAAGGTGGGCGGATCATCTGAGTTCAGGAGATTAAGACCAGCCTGGCCGGCTGGGCATGGTGGCTCACACCTGTAATCTCAGCACTTTGGGAGGCTGAGGTGGGTGGATCACCTGAGGTTAGAAGTTCAAGACCAGCCTGGCCAACATGGTGAAACCCTATATTTAAAAAAAAAAAAAAAAAAAAAAAGACCAGCGTGGCCAACATTGTGAAATCCCATCTCTACCAGAAATACAAAAATTAGCCGGGCATGGTGGTGACTGCCTGTAATCCCAGCTACTCAGGAGGCTAAGGCAGAACTACTTGAACCTGGGAAGTAGAGGCTGCAGTGAGCCAAGATCACACTACTGCACTCCAGCCTGAGTCTTAAAAAAAAAGCCATGTTTTAGCAATGGGGTATCTGACAAAAGTCGTTTCTTCTTTTTTGGGG
>CAUYLG010075113.1:0-37198 GCA_963573385.1 Cacajao melanocephalus
ATGCCCATCAATGATAGACTGAACAGGGAAAATGTGGCACATATACACCATGGAATACTATGCAGCCATAAGAAACGATGAGTTCGTGTCCTTTGTAGGGACATGGATGAACCTGGAAACCATCATTCTCAGCAAACTGACGCAAGAACACAAAATCAAACACCGCATGTTCTCACTCATAGGTGGGTGTTGAACAATGAAAACACATGGACACAGGGAGGGGAGCATCACACAATTGGGGTTTGTCGGGGGGAAATAGGGGAGGGACAGCAGGGGGTGGGGAGTTGGGGAGAGATAGCATGGGGAGAAAAGCCAGATATAGGTGATGGGGAGAAGGCAGCAAATCACACTGCCATGTGTGCACCTATGCAACAATCTCGCATGTTCTTCACATGTACCCCAAAATCTAAAATGCAATTAAAAAAAAATACTTATCCTTACTTTTCATGATGCCTTCTGATATCTTCTGTACTGTTCTATTCTACTTCCGTTTTTTTTTTTTTTATTTTTTTTAAAGTTTTGAGGCAAAGGCTCACTCTGTTGCCCAGGCTGGAGTGCAGTGGTGCGATTTCGGCTTGCTGCAGCCTCCACCTCCTGGGTTCCAGTGATTCTCCTGCCTCAGCCTCCTGGGTAGCTGGGATTACAGGCACATGCCACCATGCCCGGCTAATTTTTTGTATTTCTTAGTAGAGACAGGACTTCATCATGTTTGTCAGCCTGGTCTGGAACTCCTGACCTCAGGTGATCCACCCACCTCAGCCTCCCAAAGTGCTAGGATTACAGGCATGAGCCACTACACCTGGCCTCTATTTGTTTCAAAGAGTGATAGTCAAGACACTGTTTTTTAATGTTTTCTTTTTAATTTTGTTTTTATTTTATTTAAAAGATGGGGTCTTGCTATGTTGTCCAGGCTGGTCTTGAACTCCTGGCTTCCAGCACTCTTCCTGCCTCAGCCTCCCAGAGTGTTGGGATTACAGGTGTGAGCCATTATGCCTGGCCAAGATGCTGTCATGGGCTGAGTTGTGTTCCTCAAAAATTCTCTTGAAGTCCTAATCCCAAGTACCTCAGGATGTGACCTTATTTTGAGATAGGGTCTTTACAGAGGCAATTAAGTTAAAACAAGGCCATTAGGGTGGGCCGTAATGCAATATGACTGGTGTCCTTGAAAAAAGGATACTTAAAGGCCTACTTGCATACAAGGAGAACACCCTGTGAACATGAAAATGGCTATCTACAAGCCAAGGAGGGAGACCTGGAACACAGCCTTCCTGCACATCCCTGGGAAGGAATCTAACCCTCCTAATGTTAACCTTGATCTCAGACTTCTAGCCTCCAGCATCTTGAGACAGATTTCTATTGTTTAAGTCATACAATTTGTATTACTTTGTTACAGCAGCCCTAGCAAACTAAAACACTCACCAGATGGATTTTGTGACTTACTATTGGGTTGTAACCTGCAGTAAACAGACATAAAGTTAGTTTTTCCTCATGCTTTCTCTTGTGCAATCTTTACCACCACTTGATGGGATGGCAGAGTCCAGAGGAGGGTAATACAGTCACCCTCACACAGTCATGCAGCTACAGATGTCATTAACAAAGGTCTGACAGACCCTGCAATGTACAATCCAAAGATGAGTATCTCCTTAAATTTCATACCCTAGGCACTTTACCCTAGCCCAGACTCTGTTGAAGCAGGTATGATGATTATTCTCATTTGAGGAATTGACACCTGATTGTGAAGCTCTTAAATGGAGTCAGACCCAAGCCAGATTTGCCTCTAAATCCTGTTTTTTCCCACATCACATCACAGTGTTCCCACTAGTATAATCGGTTAGAAAGGGAGACAATAAATATTATTTTTCTACCAGTACTTGCTCCTCACCTTCCTACCCTCTAAAAGGAACCAAAGTCAGAGACCACATTTACTCTTTTCCCTCCTCCTGCCCAAGTCTTTGGGAACTTGTAACTCTGACACCCTTAGGTGGTAAGGCCTGGCTTCACCTACTGCCTGTGGATTTCTGCAAGCAGAGTGGGCACCCAGGAGCACATACAAAGCACGTGTGCTATTAACATGTATGTGCACACACCCTGATCCTAGCATTGCTTGCTGGACAAGCCAATGGACAGAGTCCCTACCTGGCACCTCCACCCCTGCTCTCCTTCCTCTTTCATTCACTGCCCTGCAGACACAGCAAACACATATGCACATACACCCTCAATAGGATCCTTTTGGCAGTAATATGACCCCCAAATCTGGGGACTTCTATGTAGGATGGAGACCCTTCTGCTTTCCTCATACCTGGTTAATTCTGAACCACAAAAATAGTGCCTGACAGTTACTGTGTGTCAGGCATTGTTCTAAGCCTTCAAATTTATCAGTGCATTTTATTCTCACAGCATTATGGGTTAAGACTTATTTGCTCCATTTTATAGATGACAAGAAGGAATCACAGAGTAAATTGCCCAGGGTTGTGTGGTTAGCAGCATTAGCAGGATTTGAACCTAACCAGCTGTATCCACAGTCCAAGCTCTTAATTGCCATATTCTGCTGTTTTCAAACCCTCTGCCACCTGGTTGGGTCCACACACACGTGCACTCATGCACAACGTGCCGGGTAGCAAGGCATGGAGAGGGAGGAGCTGGTTCTGGAAATCAGTTTAGGCACCAGGGGGCAGCATAGGCCTAGCTTTGGCCCCTTGGCCCAGCCCTGCTATGGGAGGGAGGAGGGGAACAGAAACTTCTTCCCACCGCCCCTCAGACACCACCTTTTCCACTGGGGCTCTCAGGTGTTGGGGAATAAAGGTCTCTCTGGGTTCCTTGGTCTCCTCCAGCTCCTCCCCCAGCAAAAACTGCAGAACCTTCTGCTAGTTATGACGATGACTCAGAAGCTGAGCAAGACGTGTGTGCGCGCCCGCGCGTGCGTGTGTGTGTGGTGTGATTGCAGTGGGCTCTGAATGCGGACATGTTTGTGAGCCTGCCTGCACGTGTGTGTGTGTGTGTGTGTAGTCTTTTGGTCAGGGAAGTTGTGCATGTGTGTTTGTTTCTTGGCGTGTCTCAGTGTTTACCCCAGAAACAGATAGGAACTTGGCAGAGAGGAACACAGCAGATTCGTATTCAAACTTCTCCCTTGTGAATCTGCAGACAGCAGCTCCAGCTGGTGCTGGTTCCCACCACGGTCTGAGGAGGGTGCAAAGACCAGCTTGAGTCCAAGGGACTCCTGGAGTCTTCCAGAATTCTGAGCTGAGGGTTCCCCTCCCCCACTCCCTCCCATCAGTGGTCACGAGACCGAACTCTAAGGCGTTCCCTGCTAGAAGGGAGGGGGGACCTAGGAGTTCCCGCTGGCATCGAGGTCCCCGGCTGCTTTTCAGGGTCCTCCACTGGAGGGAGCGCAGAGTCCTAAGGGATTTACTTTTCCTGAGGCCCTGGGGAGCCCAGTCCCTCGTGGGCCCAAACCCCAGCCCTTGGCAGAATTTGAGTTTGGGAGCCAGGCAGTTAGGGGTGGCATGTCTCTGTTTCATATTGGCTGACTTTCTGGAGAAAAGCTGGTGCTTTTGAGGGGGCTGAAGTGGGGGTCAACCTCCCCCCAAGCCTGGCTTCAAGGCCTGGCCCCTAGTCCTAATCCCACACGTGCTCCCCCACTCGGCACAGGAGGCACACATATTCACCCCACTTTCTTCCTCTTCCTCCTCCAGCCCACTTTCTCCTCTCTGTGTCGTCAGAGCTCCAGGGAGGGACCTGGGTAGAAGGAGAAGCCGGAAACAGCGGGCTGGGGCAGCCACTGCTTATACTGAAGAAGGAGGACCGGAGAGGAGTGTGTGTGTGTGTGTGTGTATGTGTGTGTGTGTGTGTGTTATTTTTTCTTTTTGGTAGTGGTGGTGGAAGGGGGGAGGTGCTAGCAGGGCCAGCCTTGAACTCGCTGGACAGAGCTACAGACCCATGGGGCCTGGCAGTGCCCGCTGAGAAAGGGAGAAGACAGCAGAGGGGTTGCCAAGGTGAGGGGTTGCCTCCGAGGGGGGTGTGGGGCCCTCTATGAATGTGTGGGGGTGGATTGGGGGGGAGCTCTCGGGATCCTCCTCTGGCTGAGTGGATCGTCCCCAGGAGATGGTTTCATCTAGTGTTGGCGGCTGGTGGCACTGGGTTTTGGCAGTTTTGAACTCCTGGAGGAATGTGGGAGGGTCCAGGCCTCAGTACTCCCCCCCGCCATGGGTCATGTCCTCACAGCCTCACCCCTGTACCCCCAAGGCCATGGAAAGTCAGGCAAAGGAGGTGAAGGGGTGCCCCTCTGCCTTGGGTCGGGGGAAGTGGCCACCCCTTCCTGGAAGGTTGATGCCAGAGGGCAGTGGATCCTTGTTAAACCCCTATCCTGCCCTCCGCTAAAGGTTCCTGTTCAAGGGTGTGGCTGGGGGTGAGCAAGCCCCAGATGTAGACCTCATGGTGCCCCAGATGAGGGGGAAATTCCCCCTCAAAACTGCTCCACGCTTGGCTGCTGTAGACGCTGAGATTTCCCAGTGGCGGCGCCGAGTTAACCCTACTCGTGCTGAACTGGCTCCGCCTCCCCCCCCCCACCCCCACCGCCACATTCACACATCGGGCAACTCAGAGAAGCTGTTTTAACTTTCGATTCTGTGATGCCACGGTCAGAGGACTCGGGGAGGTAGGGGTTGGGATGAGCGAGTTTAGGCCACCAAGCAGGCAGACAAGGATCCCGGACCTAGCGCTTCCCTTCTGGGTTTGGGAGGGAACACTGGCCCCGCCCCCCACGCCGTGGCTCCTCCCTCCCTTCACCTTCAGGGGGCTGAAGGCAAAAGATGCCCCTGTCCTGGTCCAGCCAATCGACCCAGCCTTGTTACGGGTTGGGGTGGGGAGAAATGTGTCCTCCTGATGTCTGGGGAAGGAGAAAGGTTGGATATTTCTAGCCAGGGTCATACCAGGAGGCTGGGGTCACTCTACAAGGGGATGCAGAGGAAAGCAGTGCCCACCCAGTCCAGAGGCCCTTTCTCTCTTGGGTTAATAAAAGGCCTGTTGGAGGACCCTGAGCAGGAGGGATAAGGATTCTGCCTTGAGGAGAAAAGAGCTGGGGGAAGTGGGAACTGGAGGAGAGAGGGGCATGAGGGTCTTGGAGCATGGGGCCTCTCCATTTTCCATCCCTTTGAGAGTCCTGGGAGAGGTGAGAGGCTGAACGTGCAACAGGAGGACTTGGGGTTACTGGGTTCAGGTAGACCCAGGGAGTTGTCATCCCATCCTCTCCCTCATCTCTGGGGGAGGGATATGAGAAACATGAACTAAGAGGCCCCTGGGAAACCCCTGGTCTACCCAGTCCCCCTGAACCTGGAAATGGGGATGCAATCACCTTGTCTACTTCCCCATCTCCTCCTCTCCTCTCTCCCCTCTTTTCATGTCTCCCCTTCGCCTTCTAGCCCTCTAGCTTCCTCTCTCTTCTAGGCTCTTTACTCCTGACTTACTAAGCCCACCTTTTCCCAGGCTTTCCCATCGTCTTCCTTAGCTCTCCACTTTCCTTTTCCATCTCTCCTCCTTCAAGTCTCCTCCCACCTTCCCCCACGACTTAGGATGATGAGATATGCCCCTGGAAGGGATCCTAACAGCACAGTGAGTTGGTTAATCCCCACTCAGATTCAAAGCCTGCTTTCCAGACTCAACTTACTGAGTGGTCTTAGGAGGGTAGAGAAAATCCTTAAGCCTCAGTTCCTTCATCTAGAAAATGGGATATCATATATTTTCAAAAGTGTTGTGAGGCTTGAATGAGATAATGCACTGAGTCTAATGCCTCATACATAGTAAATGCTGAACAAATAGTAGGTGTTATTATTGTCCCATCTGTTTCATCATCTAGCCTTGTGGTTTTCAAATTATCTCATGGAGTCTTAGAATTTTGATAGGTTTTTAAAAAAAGAATTTTGAGAGGTTTGTCTAGGGACGCCTTTGGGGTTGGGAGGTGGGGAGAGGGAAATAGAAGCAGTTGAGTTTCAGGCTCCCCATGCTCTTTCCACAGGGCATCTTCAGTTTCATACCTTTTATGTAATTCAGATTCCACAGATTAAAAGCTGACATTGACTACTGCTTTAAAAAGTTTGGAAAGTTCGCCTCTCATCTAACACTCATATTTTATAGATGATGAGATCGAAGCTCACACAGGGAAGGCTCCTTGCTCACAGAACCAGAGCCAGGTCTAGAGCTGCAACCAAATCCTCTGCATCTCTAAGAGAGCTCTCTCCCTACTGCCCAGTCTCCCTTTGTCTCCCCACCTCTGGCTGCAGCTTAGCTCTTCCTGCCCCTGTATCTATCATTGAAGGAGTTACCCCATCTCAGGCACTGACCCAGAACGCCTCTGGTTAAAGGTGGTCTGGCAGTGAGTGGTGGTGGGGACGGTTCCTAGGAGAGCTATCTATAGGAGGTCCCTGGTTGCCTCAGAAGATAGGCCAAGTTTCTTGGGCACCTCTCAGAGTGGCCTTATTTTTCTCCTCCAGGCAACAACCTCCAAGTCCCAGATCATGTCTCTGTGGGGTCTGGTCTCCAAGATGCCCCCAGAAAAAGTGCAGCGGCTCTATGTCGACTTTCCCCAACACCTGCGGCATCTTCTGGGCGACTGGCTGGAGAACCAGCCCTGGTGAGTCCTGGCTGCTCCCTGCTGGTCCCCCAAGTCTTCCCTGACTCATCTTCCTTCTCCTTAGATTCTTCTCCCCTCACCCATGGATTCAGAGCCTGAGACCTGTTATTCCATACATAGTGGCCTAGATTTAGCAGGGAGTCTGTGCCCCATCAAGACCAGCCTATGAATGTTGACACATGGAGACTCCATCTCTTAGGAGGCTGAGCTGAAGAGGAGCGGGGTTTGGGCTGGGACAAGGGCGTATCTCATAACAGCTGGAAGACTGGGGCATAAAGGAACTCCTGAGCTTTTGGCTGTGGGGTGGAGGGTCAGGAGAGCTGAGGAAGCCCTGGCCTGAGGTAGCCTCATCCTGATCTTCCTGCAGGGAGTTCCTGGTCGGCTCAGACGACTTCTGCGGCAACATGGCTAGCGCCCTACTTTCAGCCACTGTCCAGCGCCTTCAGGCCTCGGCGGGGGAGCAGGGGGAGGGGAGCACCATCTTGCAACATATCAGCACCTTGGAGGTGGGGCAGGAGGGGAGGGGACAAGGCTGGGTGGGGCTGAGGTAGAGCTGGGTTGAGCGTTGGGTGCTGGAAGAAAATCGGTTGGATGTTGGAAGCAAATTGGTGTTCCTGTGGTTAGCTGCTAGCGAGCAGGCAAATTAGATTTTAAAAGCATGCAAATGCACAAAAACTTCTGGAGTCTACAGCTGTGCTGCCTTAAAGTATATATGTGAATGGGGGCCTGGGGATTGGAGGGATTGGAGGACATGGGTAAGAGCCACGTTCACTGTTTACCACCCTCATTTCTATAGAGCATATATCAGAGGGACCCCCTGAAGCTGGTGGCCATTTTCAGACAAATACTTCAAGGAGAGAAGAAAGCTATTATGGAACAGGTATTGTGATATCCCACTTCCCAGCTCAATTCCTTGAGACTTTGGCCTGAGCCGTCACAAACCAGAAAGAATTTGTACCTTAGTAAAGGCTCAGTGTTCTAGGCCCAGGAGTGACCAAAGGAGGTTCCTAAGGTCAGAGTGAACCCCAAGTCAAGCCCAGGGAATCTTCCTATGAGGGACTGAGGGTAGGAGGCCTGGGGAGAACAGAGCAAGAGATAAGGAACTGATTCTGCTAGGAGAAAAGTCTTATTCCCAGGATATTCCAAAAGGTCAGGAAGAACTGCCGAAGAGGAGAGGGGAGCAAGAAAATGGTGTCTGCAGAGCAGAGGGTGGAGGCCAGTATAGAGGGATGAGCGGGGTGTTTCACCTCTTGGTATCTGTCCTTCCTGTGTAGTTCCGCCGCTTGCCAATGTCTTTCCACTGGAAACAGGAAGAACTGAAGTTTAACACAGCCCTGCGGAGGCTGCAGCACCGAGTAGGGGACATCCACCTTCTCCGAGAAGCCCTGCAGGACGGGGCTGAGGCTGGCCAAGGTGGGGGCCAGGGCAGTTCTGGGGAGTGTATGGGAGTGGTCCCCTCCTGGATCTCAGCCTTAACTGAACCTCTAATCTGTCTGCACCCCTGGTTTCTGCCCCCACCCTCAGTGTCTCTGCACAGATTTGTAGAAACTCCTGCTAACGGGACTGGGCCAAGTGAGGTGAGTAATGGGCTGAGAGGTGGAGACTGACGTTGAAGTGCAGCTGGAGGGACAGAAGTTAGACCTCAGACAGACACAGACTGAGGTGGGGTAAGGGAACGCCAGAGGAGTGAGAAGAGCCCTATCCCAGGAGCTGGGTGCGGGGCAGCGTGCGGCCCTGACTCAGGCCCCTCTCTGCCCGTAGGCCCTGGCCATGCTACTGCAGGAGACCACTGGGGAGCTGGAGGCGGCCAAGGCCCTGGTGCTGAAGAGGATCCAGATTTGGAAACGGCAGCAGCAGCTGGCAGGGAATGGCGCGCCCTTTGAGGAGAGCCTGGCCCCACTCCAGGAGAGGTTGGGCCAGGGCTGATGGGGAAAGGGGGCAAGCTGGGGGTGGACAGCTGACCCTGCTAGAGGCCCTACAGGTGAGAGAGAGAAGCAACCAGGCAGGAGGGCCTTGGAGTCGACCAAGTTGCATAAAAGCCAGTTCCAGTGAGGCTATGCACACCGTCGATCAGGTCGCATCCTGTACAAGGGGGGGCCAGTCAAGGGGCACAATCGGGGACTCATCCAACCCACACTTCTCTCCTCAAGCCCCATGCCCAGAGGACTAGGAAGCCTTTTCCATTTGGTTTATTAAGTGGGAACACTTTCTAGTTTTCCAGAAAGCACTGTAAGTGCTGGTAGCTGTCCTGGGTGCACAAGCCTTCAGGGGAGAAGCAGCTGGGTTTCCATAGTGGGTGTAGGCACTGAGAATGAACCTCCCACCCAGACCCTAGGCCGACAGATCACAGAACCCCCTTCAACCCAGGTGCCTTGCAGCCACACCCACTATCCACCTCAGTCCGCCCCACACGATAGCCTGCTTTCTCCCTGGGTATAGGGGAAGGGGGCCTGGGCTGGAGCAAGCAGCATTGATCCTATGCCCCCTGACCACCGTCCTGGCCCCAGGTGTGAGAGCCTGGTGGACATTTATTCCCAGCTGCAGCAGGAGGTAGGGGCGACTGGTGGGGAGCTTGAGCCCAAGACCCGGGCGTCACTGATTAGCCGGCTAGATGAAGTCCTGCGAACCCTCGTCACCAGGTATGCCCTGGGAGCCCCCAGTCCGGCCTAGAACAGACCCCAAGGAAGAAAAGAAGGGGGCTAGATCTGTGGGCACCAACAAGGACCCAGCCTCCAACTCCCCTTGCGTCCTCCTTACTCCCAGTTGTTTCCTGGTGGAGAAGCAGCCCCCCCAGGTACTGAAGACTCAGACCAAGTTTCAGGCTGAAGTTCGATTCCTGTTGGGCTTGCGGTTCCTGGGGGCCCCAGCCAAGCCTCCACTGGTCAGGGCCGACATGGTGACAGAGAAGCAGGCGAGGGAGCTGAGTGTGCCTCAGGGTCCTGGGGCTGGAGCGTAAGCTGGGATTGGACCTGGGGTTGGAGAGGCCTGTTAGGGTGATAGAGGCAGGCTGGCACTGAAAAGAGCAAGGGATGGGGAGGGAGAGCCATGGGATGTGGAGACCCTGAACGGTCAAGGCAGAAGAAAGGGAGGGACCCAATTAGGGCTGGAATGGGGTGAGGGCATCATGATTTGGCCAAGATGGGGACTCCTCCCTTAAGAACCCTAACAGAGACATGGAGATTTAGGGCTGATGACAGTGGGTAGTCTGCACTCACCCATGCACTCACGCGCCTCACCACACCTGGCCAAAGTGAGATGAGCTCGTTCACACTCTGACCTCCCCTGGCAGAGAAAGCACTGGAGAAATCATCAACAACACTGTGCCTTTGGAGAACAGCATTTCTGGGAACTGCTGCTCTGCCCTGTTCAAGAACCTGGTGAGGGGTTTCGAGGTGCAATGGGCAGTGAGGGGGGCACCACAGGGAGACTGTGGGACTCTCCTTGGAGAGGGTGTCGGGAAGCCCAGGAGCCTCGGTCTCTGTCGTCATGCCCTCACCCTTGCTCTCTCTCACCCCACCCACAGCTTCTCAAGAAGATCAAGCGGTGTGAGCGGAAGGGCACCGAGTCTGTCACAGAGGAGAAGTGCGCTGTGCTCTTCTCTGCCAGCCTCACGCTCGGACCCGGCAAACTCCCCATCCAGCTCCAGGTGAACTGTGGCCCAGCCCTGCCCCTACCTGGGACCCCAAGTCCTCCTTGAATGCCACACACAGAGGCCCTGGACCCTCACCTCTTGTGACTGCCCCATACCCCATGTGTCTGGGGTTCATGCACGCTGGGTCCGGGTGAGTGGGGAGGAGCAACAGCACAGAGCGCACAGGGCAGGGGATGGTAGTGGATAGCAGCAAACACTTCGGAAGCACTTCCCGTAGACCAGGGCATTCTTTTAAATATTACACACACACATGCGTGCCAGCACACACATCTTTGGTTTTCATAATAACCTTATGAGGTAGGCAGTAGTATTAGCCTCATTTTATAGATAAGGACATTGAGACACAGAAAGTTTAAGCAGCGTGTCCCAGTCACACAGCTAAGTGTTGGGGCTGGTATTTGGAACCCGGAGGTCTGGCTCCGTATCACTGACTCCTCACCACTTCTCTATAGTGAGGCCCTGATTGAGCTTCAGAAAGCATTTAATAACATGCCATGAGCTTTTTGATTCTGATGTGTGAGTCCAGTAACTTCTCTGAGTGCTCAGAGCGAGCCCCCTGACGAACCTTCTTGCTCCACTAAGAAACCCCTGTCCTCTGACGGAGTATGGTGGCTGACCCCTGTAAAATCTCAGCACTCCGGGAGGCCAAGGTGGGAGGATCGCTTGAGCCCTGGAAGTTGAGGTTGCAGTGAGCTGAGATCACACTACTGCACTCCAGCCTGGGCAACAGAGTGAGATACTATCTGAAAAAAAAAAAAAAGAGAGAGAGAGAGAGAAAAGAAAAGAAAGGATGAAGAGAAACCCCTGTCCTCACCCTCTTCAGGCCCTGTCTCTGCCCCTTGTGGTCATCGTCCATGGCAACCAAGACAACAATGCTAAAGCCACCATCTTGTGGGACAATGCCTTCTCTGAGATGGTGAGGAAAGGCCTGGAGTCGGAGGGGATGGGGCAGGGTGGGTTCTAACATGGGCAGTGGTCCAGGCTTGTTGATGGGGTGGCAGGCATGTTCAAATGGGCGTGGTCTTAACGCCTTCTCATAGGTCTGCTTTCGTACTTGTGACCTCTTTTCACCCCAGTCTTAACAACTATCAGGCCACAGCACCGTAACCTAGAAAAAGCAGCATGTTTGTGAGCGAGCTAAGGTGCTGTGGCGGGGTAGGCCACAGGCAGGCGGGAGGGATGAAGGCCGGCCCGCAGAAGAACAAGACGGTAGCCTGTGGTGCTCTCTTCTTCCCCCTTCTCCCTAGGACCGCGTGCCCTTTGTGGTGGCCGAGCGGGTGCCCTGGGAGAAGATGTGTGAAACTCTGAATCTGAAGTTCATGGCTGAGGTGGGAACCAACCGGGGGCTGCTCCCAGAGCACTTCCTCTTCCTGGCCCAGAAGATCTTCAATGACAACAGCCTCAGCATGGAGGCCTTCCAGCACCGTTCTGTGTCCTGGTCGCAGTTCAACAAGGTCATTCTCCTGCCCTGTGGACCTCCCACCCCCAAGCTCTTCATCCCTGGGGCACTCAGGGCCTGCCCAGCCTCCATGCAGGAACCTCCCATTAGAGTCTCCACAGTGCCTCCTCAGGTCCTTCAGGAAGGCGGGTCATGGACCAGGCAGGAAATACCCAAGGCCTGGGGGTTGGCCCTGGAGTTGCATTCTCTGGTATCCCTGAGGTTTTGGTTTGGAGGCCATCTGTCCCTCCTCTTTACCAGCGACTTGCATGACTCACCCAGGTTGTGTGTAAACAGAGCTCTGATTCAAAGTGACTTTGACCCATTGGAAAAATAGTTCCTGGCCGGGCGCAGTGGCTAGCACCTGTAATCCCAGTCTCTGGGAGGCCGAGGCGGGCAGATCACCTGAGGTCAGGAGTTTGAGACCAGCCTGGCCAACATGGTGAAACTCCATCTCTACTAAAAATACAAAAATTAGCCAGGTATGGTGGCACATGCCTGTAATACCAGCTACTTGGGAGGTTGAGGCAGGAGAATCACTTGAACTGGGAGGCAGAGGTTGCAGTGAGCTGAGATCACACCACTGCACTCCAGTCTGGGTGAAAGAGCAAGACTCTGTCTCAAAAAAAAAAAAAAAAAAAAGCTGAGCATCGCAGCTCATGCCTGTAATCCCAGCACTTTGGGAGGCCGAGGCGGGTGGATTACCTGAAGTCAGGAGTTCGAAAACAGCCTGGTCAACAGGGCGAAACCCTGTCTCTACTAAAATTAGCTGGGCGTGGTCGTGCGTGCCTGTAATCCCAGCTACTCAGGGGGCTGAGGCAGGAGAATCTCTTGAACCTGGGAGGCAGAAGCTGCAGGGAGCTGAGATTGCGCCACTGTACTCCGGCCTGGGCAACAGAGTAAGACTCCCTCTCAAAAAAACAAAAAAAATGGCCGGGCTCGGTGGCTCACACCAATAATCCAAGCAATTTGGGAGGCCAAGGCTGGCAGATCACCTTAGGTCGGGAGTTGGAGAAACCCTGTCTCTACCAAAAATACAAAATTAGTCAGGTGTGGTGGCTCATACCTGTAACCACAGCTACTTGGGAGGCTGAGGCAGGAGAATCGCTTGAACCCGGGAGGCAGAGATTGCAGTGAGCTGAGATTGTGCCCTTGCATTCCAGCCTGGGCAAAAAAAATCGAAACTCCGTCTCAAAAAAAAAAAAAAAGAAAAGAAAAAGAATTCCTATTGCAAACTGAACGGAATCCCACAGGGACATGTGTGGTAATACCAACTACCATGTGTCAACAGCTTATTATATGCCAGGCGCTGTGCTTAACACTTTATGTATGTTATCTCACTTAATCTTCCCAACGTCCTTTTGAGGTAGATACTATTATTATTTTATTTTTATTTTTTTTTTAGACAGAGTCTCGCTCTGTTGCCAGGCTGGAGTGCAGTGGCGAGATCTTGGCTCACTGCAACCTCCACCTCCCAGGTTCAAGTGATTCTCCTGCCTCAGCCTCCCGAGTAGCTGGGACTATAGGTGCATGCTGCCACGCCTGGCTAATTTTTTGTATTTTTAGTAGAGACAGGGTTTCACCGTGTGAGCCAGGGTGGTCTCGATCTCCTGACCTCGTGATCCTCCCGCCTCAGCCTCCCAAAGTGCTGGGATTACAGGCTTGAGCCACCACGCCCAGCTGGTAGATACTGTTATTATCCCCATTTTACGGACGAGGAATCTGATGCTCAGAGGGTTATGTAGTTTGTTCAAGGTCCCAAAGCAGGTGCGTGGCATGGCTGGGAGAGAACCACATATTTCTGATTCTTGTTCTTGTATATTATATTATTTTATTTTTTGGTGTTTTGTTTGTTGTTTTTTTGAGTGTGAGAATCTTTAAAGAGAAGAAAGAAATGCTCATGTGACCAGAGGGTGTGTTAGCAAAAGGGAGCAAGGCAGTCACACCCAGCAGGCTACCTTCCTCTGGGCTTCACCTCTGCCACACCTCCTCAGGGAGACGGTGTAGCATAGTAGTTATGAGGGGCTCCTGTGCCAGAATGCCTGGGTTTAAATCCTAGCTCAGCCTCTTACCAGCTGTTTAGACCTGGGCAAGTCATTTGATGTTTTTGGACTTCCATTTTTTCATCTGTAAAATGGAATTATTATGGTGCCTACCTCCATAGCCTTGTAGAGAGCAAATAAATTAATAGATGGAAAGGCTTGAAATAGTGGCTGGCATGTGTAAGTATGAGGGTTGGTCGTTGTCATTGATGGGGTCTCAGGTCTGGTTTGATCCCTCAGCCCTGTGATTCTGTCATGAAGGCACTCACAACTCACTAACTGCCCTAAACAGGCTCCAGCTCTGACCCTCCCTCAGCTCACACCAGTCCCCTGTCCCCCAGGAGATCCTGCTGGGCCGTGGCTTCACCTTTTGGCAGTGGTTTGATGGTGTCCTGGATCTCACCAAACGCTGTCTCCGGAGCTACTGGTCTGACCAGTGAGTCCCTGCCCTGGGTGGTCTGAGCGGCCAAGACCCAGTCTCCTCCATACCCACTGCCCATGCCCCATCCTCTCCTTCATCCCGGCTAGGCTGATCATTGGCTTCATCAGCAAACAGTACGTCACTAGCCTTCTTCTCAACGAGCCCGATGGAACCTTTCTCCTCCGCTTCAGTGACTCAGAGATTGGGGGCATCACCATTGCCCATGTCATCCGGGGCCAGGATGGTGAGGTCACCCCAGCCAGTCCTCTGTCTTTGTGCCTTTGCCCTCTGGAGTTTCTTCTGGGAATGAAGTGTCCTGACCTTTCTGATGCCGATCCTGATCTTCAGGAAGTTCTTCCAACTTCTCTTCTGCCTTCTGTGGTCTAAACTTTCACCTTCTCACTGTGAGCTCTGTGGGAATGGGGACTAGTGGACCTCTCTCCCTCAGGAGCCCCACCCTAGGTCCTCTCTCCCTTGCCTTGGTGGTGTAAGGACAGGTCTTATGGTGGGGGCTTGGGAAGGGGAAGAAAGTCTAAACAGAGGGTTCTCAAGAGTTTCATTCCTACCACAGGCTCTCCACAGATAGAGAACATCCAGCCATTCTCTGCCAAAGACCTGTCCATTCGCTCACTGGGGGACCGAATCCGGGATCTTGCTCAGCTCAAGAACCTCTATCCCAAGAAGCCCAAGGATGAGGCGTTCCGGAGCCACTACAAGCGTGAGCTGAAACTGGTGGCTCTGATACCTTCCTGTCACCCACCTTCTCCTTGATCCCCGCTGCCCTCCTCTCCCTGCCCCCATGTGTCATCCTGATGTTACTCCCTATCATGTAGCTGCGCTTCTCCTACCTCTCCATCATCCATGCCCACCTTTTCCACCTCCCTTCCTCCCTCACCCCAGAGCACTCCATGGGTCTCTTTTCCTTCTCGCAACAGCTGAACAGATGGGTAAGGACGGCAGGGGTTATGTCCCAGCTACCATCAAGATGACTGTGGAAAGGTGAGTGTGGTGGTGTGGATAGCAGGTAGGTCAGGAGCCTAGTGCTTATCTGCACAAAGGATGGGTGGCATCAACCCTTGGTCAGTCACGTGGACCTCCTTCCCTCCTCCAGGGACCAGCCACTTCCTGCTCCAGAGCCCCAGATGCCTACCATGGTGCCCTCTTATGAACTTGGAATGGCCCCTGATTCCTCCATGAGCATGCAGCTTGGCCCAGAGATGGTGTAAGGAGCTGGAAAGACAGGAATGGGAGTGGTCTGTGCAGATGGGCTTTTCGCATGGGCAGATGGGAGAGCTGGCATTAGGGGCAGAACGGGAATTTTCCTTTCTATGAAAGGGACACTGGTTCCCAAAGCAGGGCATGGTGGTGTCCAGGAGAAGGGCTGGCATCAGGGGGTCTGTTTTTTTTCTCCAGGCCCCAGGTGTACCCACCACACTCTCACTCCATCTCCTCATATCAAGGCCTCGCCCCAGAAGAATCGGTCAACGTGTTGTCAGCCTTCCAGGAGTGAGTGAAAAACCTCATGGCAATACCATCCCACTCCAAGGGGGTGGGCATTTGAATTGTTAGAAGAGACGCCTCTGTGAGTAAGGAGCAGCAAATGCTAACAGCCTTTTTTCTTCTCTTCTGTCCACTCTCATGAGCGGGTAGTAGTTAAGATCCAGACTGCCTAGGTTTGAATTCTAGCTCCACCATTTAGTGGTTTGGGGTAAATTATTTAGTATTGGTGCCTCATCTGCATAATGGGGGATAATAATGCCAATAAGAATAACCTACCCTACTGCATTAAATGAGTTCATAACACTTGTGAAGCTGAGCAGAGTGCTTGGCTCATAACAAAAGCTGTGTAAGTCCAGTCATGCATCGCTTAGCGAAGGAGCACTTTCTGTCCTTAGGCAGTTTCATCGTTATGCAAACATCATAGAGTGTAATTACACAGACCTATATGGTGTAGGCTACTATACACCAAGGCTATATGGTGTAGCTTATTGCTCCTAGCTATGAACCTGAGCAGCATGATACTGTTCTGAATAGTATAAGGAAACGGTAACATAATGATAAATATTTGTGTAATACGAATTTTCAGATTGATTTTATATATATATATATATATATATATATGTATTTTTTTTTGAGACAGGCTCCCCCTCTGTCACCCAGGCTGGAGTGCAGTGATGCGATCTCAGCTCCCTGCAACCTCCGCCTCCTGGGCTTAAGCAATCCTTCTGCCACTGTGCACCACCACACTCGGCTAATTCTTTTTTAAGGTTTTTTTGCAGACAAGGTCTCACTTACTGCCTAAGCTGGTCTCAAACTCCTGGGCTCAAGTGATCCTCCTGTCTTGGCCTCCCAAAGTTCTGGGATTACAGGCGTGAGTCACTCTGCCTGGCCTTGATTATAATCTTATGGGACCACTGTGGTCTGTATTTGACAGAAATGTCATAATGTGGTGCACGACTGTATGATTATTTTCTGTCCTGCCCCTGAGAGCCACTGTCACTTCTCTGCTGTGTTTTTTCTTTACTCAACTGTTTTGGCCTTGAAATGGCCTAGATGTTTTTTCCCCAAGTGTGACGCTCAGGTGCTTATTAACTCTTAGTCAAGGCACAACATCTCCCCTCCCAGAAGGTGAGATGGGAGTGAGGACTTGGGAACTTAAGAACCATCAAAGTTCAGAGTCCAAAGAAACATTAGAAATTGGCTTATCCACCCCAACACGTGCACGTTTTATAGATGAGAAGACTGCGCTCAGAGCTCAGAAAACAGTTTGCTCAGGGTCACTACCAAGTCAGGATAAGGAGCTGGAGCTTGTCTCCCCACTCAGAGGTCCTGACTTTGCACCACTCTGCCTTTGCCTGGCCTGCCTTCCTCTGACTGTGCTCTCCCCACTGCCAGGCCTCACCTGCAGATGCCCCCAAGCCTGGGCCAGATGAGTCTGCCCTTTGACCAGCCTCATCCCCAGTGAGTGACAAAGCCCCTCCTGACCCCATGCACCTCTTCTTTCCTGGCCTTGCCCCGCCCTCCTTATTTCCTTTGCTGGTTCCTGGCAGGGGCCTGCTGCCATGCCAACCTCAGGAACATGCTGTGTCCAGTCCTGAGCCCCTGCTCTGCTCAGATGTGCCCATGGTGGAAGACAGCTGCCTGAGCCAGCCAGTGAGACCGTTTCCTCAGGGCACTTGGTAAGTGGCGGCTTGGAGGTGGAGGCTGGGTGGCATTTAGGGGAGTGGGCGCCATGCCTACTCCACTGCTTCTCCTGTCTCCTCGCAGGATTGGTGAAGACATGTTCCCTCCTCTGCTGCCTCCCACTGAACAGGACCTCACTAAGCTTCTCCTGGAGGGGCAGGGGGAGTCGGGGGGAGGGTCCATGGGGGCCCAGCCTCTCCTGCAGCCCTCCCACTATGGGCAGTCTGGGATCTCAATGTCCCACATGGACTTAAGGGCCAACCCCAGTTGGTGATCCCAGCTGAAGGGAGAGCCCAGAGAGATAGCTCTTCTACTACCCCCATAGACCTGCTCTGGACACTTGCTCATGCCCTGCCAAGCAGCAGATGGGGAGGGTGCCCTCCGATCCCCACCTACTCCTCGGTCTGGAGGAAAAAGACTACCAGGAGAATGCACGGTGGGTGGAGCCAATCCACTCCTTCCTTCCTATCATTCCCCTGCCCACCTCCTTCCAGCACTGACTGGAAGGGAAGTTCAGGCTCTGAAATGAGACATGCCCCAACATGCCCACACCTGCAGTGCGCACGCACACACGTACACACACACACACAGAGCTAAGGGTGACGGGGCTGAGGAGGAGGGGGGCTGGGTAAGAGCACAGGTTAGGGCATGGAAGGCTTCTCCACCCACTCTAAGCCAGGGCCTAGGATGGATAGGCAGGAACATACACATTTACACTAGAGGGCAGGGATAGAGGATATTGGGTCTTAGCCCTGGGGGAATGGGAAGCAGCTCAGAGGACCCTGGATGGGAGTACAGGAGGGGTCTGGACATGTGGTTACCAATGCAGGTTTTGCCCTGATTAAAAAACATCTCCCAAAGCCCCAAATTCCTGTCAGCCAGATGGAGGCTTCTGATATGTGTATGAGACTATGCAGAAGTACAAGGGCCAAATTTCTTCGTGTATAGCTGTGTGAACGTGTATGTACCTATGTTAATATATAGCTGGCACATCAGTTGCATGAAAACACAACATGTGTGTATCTGCTTTTGTCTGTTTGACAACACAAATCTGTGAATGAGACACTGCACAGAAGACAGCACCAAGTGTGCTGCCCTGATATATGCTAACCCAAAAGTACTCTGAATTTGGAGTCTGACTGCCCAAATAGGTCCAAGTGGCTGTAACATCTACATATGGCTCCACACCTCCAATGCTGCCTGGGAGCCAGGGTGAGAGTCTGGGTCCAGGCCTGGCCACAGGCCTGGCCACGTGGCCCTCCAGTGTATGAGGGACCCTGCCTGCTGCATCTTTTCTGTTGCCCTATCCACTGCCAGCTTCCCTTCACTCCCCCATCCCATGCCACCCTTTCTCCCTCTTGAGGCAGGGGTCATAGATCCTAAGCCATAAAATAAATTTTATTCCAAAATAACAAAATAAATAATCTACTGTACACAATCTGAAAAGAAAGACGCTCTAACTGCTCAGATAGGTGCTGTGGTCCAGCCCCCAGCTGGAGGAGACCCTGAGTCCAACCCAGGCCTCCCGAGGGGGCCAGTGAAGGGATCCCACACCCACCGCCCCCACATAGGGCAGGAGGGAAGAAATTGCTAAGGACTTGGGGGAGAGATGGGACTGGGAGGGCAAACTGCAGCACTTGTTAAATTAAAGAAACAAACCAGAAGCACAAAAATGGGGAAGGAGAGGGGAGAAGGAGCAGGTCCAGTGTTCCCAGGCCCCCCGTTCTGGGGGCAAATGTTGCCACTTTTAGCTGCTGGACCTTCCCAGGGAAGTCCCCCTCTCCCCCTTGTCCAAACTGAGTCCAACTGCTCACACCACTGGTGCAAACCTAAAGAGAATGGGAGTGTGTTGTATGAGGAAGGGGAGAACCCCAGATGCCCTGGAGGCAGAGTCCTTGCCCCCTCGCTCTGGGCAGGGGTGAGGGCACCACGCACCCTCCTTGTGTCCTCTCTCCAGTCCCCTGCTTGTTATTGCTTGAAGCCCCACAGTCTATGCCCATGGAGCAGATGGGGAGGCAGGAGAAGGGCAGCGGAAGGATCCAGGGTTGTGACTAGATTCCGGGAATGGAGAGCATGGGGGTCTGTGTGAGCCAGAAGTCTGGGGTCCTGTGTCTGAAAACACCAGTGCACCCCTCACTGCCGGCTGGCCTCAGCCTCCACTTTCACGCTGCTCCTGCGACCCTCCACCAGCGCGGGATGGGGTCCTGGGGCAGGACAGCGGTCCAGCAGCCCTTCCTCGAACTCTGCAGGGAAAAGGGGGCAATTAGGAGACTGTGGGCTGACTGGCTGCAGACAGAGGTGGTTGGGAACAGAAGCAGGGGCAAAGAAAGCTGTGAAGATGGGCTTGGTTTATTGAATTACTGTCTCCTGCCCACTGCGTATGTACGGTGGGTTCCGTTCCTGTGTGGGAGCCCCCTCCCCTCTCTGGCTGTGTGTAGCTCTGTCTCTGTCTGTGTCTCTCTCTTTCTCTGTCTCTCCCCGCCTCCTCCGTGGTGCTGGAATTTCTGGTTCTGTGAGGAGCTGCGGGGGCGGTTTGGCTCTGACCTCTCCCCTCCCCCCCTTCCCAAGCTCTGCCACCCCCACTCATCCCTGGCCCCCTCCCAGGCCCCACCCACCCTACCATGACCCCCCAAGTGTTTTTGGTAGCCAAATCAGGGGGAGCGCAGGAAACCAGCCTCCCAGCTCCTCCCTCAAAAAGAGCCCCCCTTCCAGTCCCCGCCCCCACTTCCCACCCACGCACAGTTTAAAAATACCAAGCCAGGGTTGGTGGCTTTGTCTGCTGCGTCACTCTCAGCCCAGCGGCTGCCCGGCCCTCTGCCGGCCCACTCCTTCTTCCCCCTTCCACACACAAAGCATCCCCGCTTTGGGCTCCTCTGCTTCCAAGCTGGGCATACCCATCCCCGCAACTCCTAGCCTGCTCCTGGCTCCTGGGTTGGTGGAAGTGCCATTTGAGCTTCCCTTATTGATGTTCCTCCTTCCTGCTCCTTCATCCTCTTTTCTCTGTCCTCCACTCCCCAGTTCCCCTTTCACAGATCGCCACTAGGACCAGACTTTCCATGGTGGAAGCAGCCCAGCAGGGTCTGCCTCTCCGCACCCCAAGGCCTGGCTGGCTGTAGCCCGGCCCTCCTACTGCCCTCTCTGATGACTGTATACCTCTTCCTCCCACCTGGCCCCAGGACACCAGAATTGCTGTGTGGGGCCTGGGTGCTTGGGGACAGCACTGCTGGCTGCCTCACCTGCGAGAGGTGGCTTCGCAGGCACACAGGGGCTGAGGCGGCCCACGCGATCGTGGGAGACGAGGCGGGCGAGCCGCAGCCCCTCGTCCATCAGTGTCTGCTGCAGGATGTGGCGGCTCCATAGCCCATGGGCTGGCAATGCCAGAGGCAGGTCAGCAGGGGGCGGCGTCAGCCTTGGGCATGACCCCACAGCTGTGGGCATGGGCACTGGTCAGGTAAGGGGCTGCAGCCAATGGAACCCCCACCCTCAACCACACAGCCAGCCCACAGGCCCTTCTGCCCCCCTCCAGCCAGGCCTCCCAGCCCTGTTCCAGGCATTGCCTCCTGGCTCACTCCTCCCCCCCCACCCCCTCTCCCACTCTCCCACCCTCAATGAAGAGAAAAGTGTTCTGAGGCACACTCACCCTGCAAGTGTCCATCCAGACTCTCCCCAGACAGGCTGGCGCTGTCCTCCTCCAGGCTGGAGCGGTATGGAGGTACATAGGACTCAGGGCCTGGGGGAGGCTGCTGGATTTCAGGGTGACTCTGTTCTCCAACCTGTGGATGCCCAAAATGGGGAAATAAAGATCTGGCAAGGGAGGGGATTGGGGAAGGCTGCCTGACTCCCCTACATGCACCCCAGAAAACATACCTCTTGTTTCAGCTTCTTCAGTGGAGGGCCTCCCAGTTCTTCAGGGTGGAGCCTGAAAAAATGGATAAGAATAAAGCGGGTGAGGCTAGGGAGGGCCACCCGATGGGCAGAGCCCAGAACCTGGCTAGAGGCATGTGTTATTTAAAACCTTTGCCAATAAGCTGGCAGAGGAGTGTGTAGGTCAGGCGCTATTGTTGTAGGGGCTGGGGAACCCGACATGGATGGAAGGAGAGACCAGACCTGAGACAAGCTGACTTAGCCAAAAGCAGGACATGCAGGTAGGGCAGAAGCAGGCCTAGAGCTGCCTGAGCTGAAGGTTTGGACATGATCTAACTCCATGGTGGGAGGATTCCAGTCCAGGAAGGACCTGGGGAAGGGGGTCTCACCTGGAGCCTTTCAAGGAGGACAAGTAGGTGCTTTCTCGGGCTACTTGGCGGGACAAAGAAAAGAGCTCCACTCTCCGCAATAAGAGTGTGTTGTCCCTCATGCAGAACTGGGCAGCAGCCTCGTTGATGGTGAGCTGTGGAGAGAGGGCAGCCAGGAGAGTCAGAATTGGAACTCCCCCGCTGCCTCACCAGACCTGTCGCACCCCTTCACCATGGGACAAATGAGGCCCATCCATCGGATGTTGCTTTGATTTTGACTACACAGGAGCTTTCTGAAGAAAGAAGACAGAGGTCAGCACCCACAGCTTCCTAGGAATGCCCAGGGCCTCCTCTACTCCTGTGGGGTCCTGAGTGACACGGGGCTGACAACAGCTGGGTGCTGCCTGTATCTCTGCGTCCTCCTCAGCTGAGGATGGGAGCATTGCAGCCCCTGGGTGGGGGTTTGTTGGGGAAGGGGTCAGGGCCTGGGATCCTGGTCAAGGGGTAATGAAAGAGAATTGGAGACCTCAGAAACTCGCAGAGGTTAAGCAGCTTGAGGCCCAGGAGTCAAGGGCAATCCTAGGAGGCCTGGGGGTTCTTACCTCGTGCAGACTGAGCTGCTTGCCCTCCCGCCGCTTAGAGTCGAAACGGCCATAGATGATGCTGTATTTGCGGATCTCCTCTTCCTTCTGGCTGTCATTATCATCCATCTCAAAGATGTGCCCCACGCTCCGTGCCAGCTTCTTATTCAGCTTTAGCAGGGATGTGACCTCCCCAGCATCCCCCCTTGGGAAGCTCCGGAAGATCCTCTCCACACTTTCCACCACCATGCGTATCATCTCTGGCTCCAGTCGGTCTGGACCACCCCCAGTCCCACCTGCTGCCAGCCCCCCAGCCCCAGTCCCCTCAGGGACTCCTCCCCCTGCAGGGGGGGAGAAGGGGGGTGAGCCAGCCTCCTCTTCTCCTCCTGCCCCAACGTCCGACTCTGGAGTGCTCCGGCCTGGCCAGATCCGGGGGTCCCCTGCCCCTGGTCCCCCAGGCAGTGGTGATAGCTTCTCTCCAAGTTCAAGGGGGCTCTTGGGACTAAAACTGCGGGCACTGCCTGCCTTTTCCCCTGGGCTGCCGTGCCCATTGCTCATGCTCCCTTTCCGGGTACCCGCAGTCTCAGAGATCTTGAAGAGCGGGATGCTGGAGACGGGAACAGCAGGCACTGGTTGACTGAAAAGCCCTGGATTAGTGGCCCACTCTCTCAGTGCCTTCTGCAGGCGTCGGACATGGAGGGGCTTGGTGGCCATGCCCACAAGTGCCATGATCTCCAGAAACTCCTCCTCACCCGCCTCACACAGCTGCTGCACGTCGTCCCCTCCCTGCTGGATGAAGGTCTCATAGTAGGAAAGGAGATTGGCGCGCTGTAGGACCCGGTACAGCTGCAGCTCCCCCAGCGTCCGAGGCAGTGCCATGGCTCGGGCACTGGGCCTGAGAAGGAGGGGCACGAGAGAGGCAGTCGGTGCAAGTCCCCGTACTGGGTACCCACCCATACTAACAATTGTTCCCTCTTTTCTGCCTGCTTTTCTTCCCCTCCCTCATTTGGATGCTCTCCTGTGCAGTGCTCAGGTCTCAGTACAGACCCTGAGAATCAGGCACTGCTCAGAGGCATGGACAAGCCAGGGTCGTCCTAGACTAGCCTGAAGCACCAAAAGCCAGTGCCCATGTCTGCAAGAGTGCAAGTCTCTTTACAACTCCATCTTCGGCTTTTATCTTTCTGGTCTGGGGCAAGACCTGACCAGCACCGACCTGGGATGGCCGGACCTCCCTCTCCCCGAAAAGGCAACCCTCACCTTCCACTCTAAACACCCGGCAGTCTCAACGCTAATGAAAGTGAAGTCACCCATACTAATGTGAATGTAGGACCTTGTCTCTCCCACAGTGGACAATGGGGAACACTGCACCTGGTGCCACAGCACCAGGTGGCTGAGAGTGAGGGTGTGGCACCCTCCCTGGCTTTCCCATTCAGTGAGCCAGGTGGTGCCTTGCTCCTTGCACAGCTTTTCCCAGGGGTTAAGCATTCTTTTTCTTTTTTCTTCATTTTTTTTTTGGGGGGGTGGGACGGTGTCTTGCTCTGTCGCCCAAGCTGGAGTGCAGTGGCCTGATCTCGGCTCACTGCAATCTCCGCCTCCCGGGTTCAAGCGATTCTCCTGCCTCAGCCTCCTGAGTAGTTGGGATTACAGGCGCGCACCACCACGCCCGGCTAATTTTTGCAGTTTTAGTAGAGACAGGGTTTCTCCATGTTGGTCAGGTTGGTCTCGAACTCTCCGACCTCGTGATCCACCTGCCTCGGCCTCCCAAAGTGCTGGGATTACAGGCGTAAGCCATCGTGCCTGGCTGGGTTAAGCATTCTTTACACAGGCTTCCTCTCTTCCGCTGGGACGTCTCCACCCTTCCAGGCTGCCCAGTGCTCCTCAGTGGTCCCTCTCCTAGCACTGACACTCCCCACTTTCTCGGTGGGCCTGTTCCTTCGGCTCAGGGGCCGCGGCAGGGGAGGGGCGCAATTGTTCTGCTCCGGGGCCGTTCCGCCCACACACACTCCCACAGTGGTAGCGTCTGTGGGCGAAAACCGCCCAGGGGCTCCCGCCTACTCTCCTCTCCCTTATTTTCCACCCGCATCTTCAAGTGGAGTGGGGGAGCGGCTCAAGGCCTCCTGATGAAGGGGCTGCACACTGAAACTCCCCTCCCCACTCTGTGAATAAAGGGATAGGGTAAGGAAGGCTTAAGGCCCCCCTCGCAACCCCCTTCCCCCCCTCCCTCTGATGCTCCTTTAACTCAAATGCACTGGCTTCTCCTGGACCCCGGGAGCCCGCGCGCCGTGCCAGCGACGGACTGGGGCAGCTGAGCGTCCCCCTACCTTCCGCACTGATGCCAGCTCAAGCTCCAGGGCATCCCCTGGTGCTTGGGGGCTCCCACATTCTTTGCAGGGGACACTTATGCCATATCCAGCCCACAGAGTAAACCGAGAATGAAGAATTAGGTACTACTCTTTCATATCCCGCTTCATCAGATGCTTGCTTGCTCCCAGGGCCCCCTAATTCGAAGACGCACCCCCTTTTCCATCAGTCTCCACCCCCCACCCCCGTCCCGCTTCCCCACGTCCTCCCCTCGACCTCCGCCCTCTGGACCCCATTCCCAAGTCCAGCTCCACCCATCTCCATTCCCCTCTGCCTCCCTTTGCCCACTAACTTGAGTCTAGGCTGCAGGGTCCGGCGGGCGCTGTCCCCTCCGCCCGGCGGCTGCTCCGCTGTGGGGGAAGGCGCTCTGTGCATGGACTGCCGGAGACCACCCGGGCTGCCCTTATCGGTGCCCGGCGCTCAGCGCCTGCTGCGCGTTGCGCTCCTCCCCGCGCAAGATGCCGTGTCCACCGCTGTCCAGGCTCTGTCCCTCCCTCCACGTCTTCTCTCTCCGAGCCTCCAAGCCTCTGTCTGTGCCTCTGCCCCCCCCCCCCCACCCGGCGCTTGCCGCCTCTCCGCGCCTCCGCCCCCGCAGGACGCACGGGGAGCGAGGCCCGGCTCTGCGCTGGCTGGCGGGCGGAGGGCGTGGGCAGAGCTGGGGGCGGGGGTGGGGGCGGGGGGCGGGGGGCGGGCGCCGGGGCCTCTCGGCCGCCGAGACACCGCAGCTTACAGACTGGGAGAGGCGGAGACTGGGGGGAGGGGGTGTGGAGCAGGAGGCGGGGGCGGGGACTCAGAGCCCGGGCGCGGAGTTAGGGACGGAGGTGACCGAGGCCCGGCTGTGGAGGACGGGCTTGGGGACCCAGCAGGCGGGGCGAGGTCGCTCAGTGCCGCCCACGCCGGATGCGCAGCCGGCCTTCTTGAGCCCACGTACCCACGTGAGCGCCCCGCCGGCGACATTCCTACTCTCCCCCACCCCTCCGTGCTGAGAGCGGAGTTTCACAACCACGCACAAGTACACAAAGACACAGAAGCGCACGGACGTGCACACGCGCCTAAACAACTACGCGGACGCCCACTGCTCACACTCAGGCCTTGCGGTGCTGGACGTGTGAAATGTTAGGAGCTGGGAAAAGTTGCCGAAGGCTGGGGTGTGCGGCTCCTCCTGTGCGTGCATCTGACTCCCACAGAGTGTGCACTTAAGGCGGGCCTGAGAGCGTGGGGCTTTGCAGGGATCCCCTAGACATCCCTGTGCCCCTCCCCAGCCCCCAGTGGAGTAATCTGCGGAGTCCTCTCTCAGAAACCCAGGCCTCCATGCTAATCTGGAAAGTTTAGGAAACAGGGATGGGAGGGTCATGCTGCACGCCACCACTTAGGTGCGCGAGTTGATTAGACGCGTCGGGTTTTGTCAGCGCGTAGGTCAGGCAGGGATTCGGGGGTGGAACCCCGCCTTCCTCCACTTGTCCTCTGTTTGCTGAGAATGAGGCCCTGCTTGGGAATTTTGTGTGGCAAGGCTGTGACAAAGACGATACCCTTCCTGGGGCCGTCTATTAGGGGACCTCGCCCGAGAGTTTAGTGGAAGATGAGTAAGAGGTCGGGTAGCCTCCGACGTGACTTGCTACGGCGGAGCTGGAGGGAGGAGCGCCTTCAAGGAGCTTAGGCCCCCCCCCCCGCCCCGCAACCCACCACTGTCTCCCCCTTTGGTTTCTCCTAGCCCCATCTGGTTTGCATTGCACTCCCGCCCACGGCTGGGAGGGCTGTAGGGGGAGTCGGGGGGCTCTAAGGGCCCGGCTCTAAACCCCAGGGAAATGGGGGGGTGGGGGACACAGGGAAGCAAGTGGACTGGCCACAGACGAGGTTCCCCCTAGTCCGAAACCTCAGCCCCGCCCCGCCGTCCGCACTTCTGAGCTGCGGGGACCCGGCGGGGGGGCGGGGGCTGTGGGCCGAGCTGGTTCTACATTCCGGCCTGGCAAGGAGACCTTTCCACCTTGTGGGGACCGGGGAGAAGGAGCGCGTTATTGGTGGGGGGGATTTCAGTTGCTCAGGTCCTCTTCTCTATCCCATTAAGCACCCAACACAGTGAGGGCGGTGGGAACGAGCAGACTCCGGTCTCCCAATCCCCTGTCCTGCAACTGGAGGGCGCGGCTAGACGGGCTCCCCTTGGGGACACTCCCGACCCAGTCCGGGGTGTGGGCGCGCCCTCCCCCACTCCCCCCCTGGTTATTTTGGATCCCGGGCTGCCAGCCGCTGGCCCCGGGTTTCCACGTGCCCCCTCCCTCCCCCGGCCCACGCTCCCCGTGACGCACATCCTCCGCCCACGCAGCCTCTGCTCGAGGCGCCCCCCTCCCTCCCACCCCGGCCCCCTTGGGGCGGCACTGAGCCTTGGGATCTGGAGGGAGACGCCCGCCCAAAGAGGGGGCGGAGTAGGGCGTAATCCTGTGGGCGACAACCTACTGGGCGCTGGGCGCCGGGCGCCTGGGTCCAGGTCCAGGAAAGAGGAGGAGGGAGGAGCCGATTTTGAGCCCTCCACTCCCGGGTCCTGGCGGGAGTAGGGGTGGGGTGCTGGGCCAGAGAGGGACGAAGGGAGAGAAATCACGCAGAAGGGGCCTGCCTACTCCCCTAGGGGAGCCAGCGGGGGTCCGAGTGCGAACCCGTGTGTGAGAGTGAAACTACTGGGTGTTAGTGTCTTTGTGTCCTTGTTTCTCAAGATTGTCGTGAGATTCGGATGAGAGAATGTACAGGAAAACTCTAAATTGTAGAATGCTAAACACATTTAAGACGCTACTGCCGGTTTGTGTCTCTACCCGAGATTATGTATTTATATGTTTCTTTACATCCACTTGTATATCTGTGTTCCTGTCTCTCTCTAGGTTTGTATCTGAGCCCCTATTTAAAAAATCGTTGACTTGTCAGGGCCCGCCGGAGGCCCAGAGCGCCCCCGCAGCCGGAGCTGCCGAGATGTCTGTTCTTCCCGCCCACTCCTGCCACCCCCAACTCCCCTCCTACTCCCTTCCGTTGAGAACAAGGAATTTCCAGCCTTTAGCAAAGAGAGGCAAAGACAAAGCGACCATGGGAAACTATGGAAAAACAGAGAGACAGGTGTGTGTGTGGTGGGGGGGGAGTGGTGACAAAAAGGGAGTAGGGACAAATACAAAAATTTTAATTTGTTTCCTGCATGGGCCCTGTTCTCCCCTGTGTCTGTCCTCTTGGCTCACTCTAAACCACTTCTTTGCCTGACTCACGTGCTCTCCCCATCCCCAGTGCTCTCAAAGGCACAGAGCAGAGCAACTGATCTCGTGATAAAAAGGACTGATATTCCCTTTATCTATACTGGTCTCCTCCGTGAAGGGAAACTGTATCCTCAGTCCTAGTTTTCCAAGAAAAGGGGAAACGATTGCGAGGAAAGGGAGGAAAGTGGGTGGAAGAGGAGTGCAGAGACTGTCGTCCCTACGCACGTGTAGATTTTCATCTAGCAGATTGCTCTGCTCACTCCTCCCCCAGCGTTTCCACTGGGCCAGATCCGACTCACTCAGCAAGGTTTGGCTCAAACCTCTCCTTCCTGGACCCCTTCCACTCCTCCAGGCAGAATTAATTTCTCCCCCTGCCTCGGTGGCCTTCTCATTGCTCTTTGTACACATTTAGAATTATAGTTGCTCCTTTCAACTGAAACCTAGGACCTCTCCAGGATAAACCTGGTACCTGGTGGACTGTCTGAAATGATTCAATTGATGCTATTCACAGGCCTGCACAACTTTGAGAGGGCAGCAGGTGACACAGATTTTACTCCCAAAGTGGCTGAACTGAGCAAAACTGTTTAAGTGGAGACATTTTTTTCCATATCTCTTTCCCTTGTAAAGCTTCCAGTGAGTCCCATAAGTCTGGCTCCTTGGCCTTCTGAAATGTCCACCATTCTAGTAAATTAATTCACACTCAAATGCTAAAGGTAGTAGGCTGAAATCCTTGCTGGTAATAGAAAAATGTAAGTATAAAGTAATGATCCCTTTTTTCCTCTTTCAGTAACATGCCAGAATTTGTCATCTAAGGAATGTCGTCCTTCAGGTTACTTATTTTACAAGAAGTGTTTCACTCCAAACCCTGTCTCTACTAAACTACAAAAAATTAGTCGGGCATGGTGGTGCACGCCTGTAGTCCCAGCTACTCAGGAGGCTAAGGCAGGGGAATCGCTTGAACCCTGGAGGTAGAGGTTGCAATGAGCCGAGATAACCCCAATGCACTCCAACCTGGCAACAGAGCGAGACTCTGTCTCAAAAATAGAAAAAGAAATGTTTCTCTCCTGAAAAACAGATAATCGTAACCACTGCCTATAAGGAACTCACCGACTAATAGGGGAAATAAACCTATAAACAAATAATTACAACATAGTGCAATAATAGGGTACAAACAATGACAGAATTATAAGAGGGTGAGTGATCTGTTCTGCTTGGAGTTGTGAGGGGCCTTGGTAGACAGGCATTCAAAGGAGGTGATGATGCAGTCAGTAGGAGATTTCCAGGAGTGGCCAGGGTGGTGGCTCACACCTGTAATCACAGCACTTTGGGAGGCCGAGGCAGGCGGATCACCTGAGGTCAGGAGTTTGAGATCAGCCTGTCCAACACGGAAAAACTCTGTCTCTACTAAAAATACAAAATTAGCCCTGTGGTGGCGCATGCCTGTAATTCCAGCTACTCAGGAGGCTGAGGCAGGAGAATCGCTTAAACCCGGGAGGTGGAGGTTGTGGTGAGCCAAGATTGTGCCATCGCACTCCAGCCTGGGCAACAAGAGGAAAACTCCATCCCCTGCACCCCCCCCAAAAAAAAATTCCAGGAGGAAGGGAAGTCAAGTCAGAGAGGCCAGAAAGTGCATTTCCATGAAACTATGAAACAGAGTGGTATGTTTCAGAAACTATAAAAAGTTGCTCTTTATTGCTGGGTGGTGGATGGTGATTAGAAATGAGCCTAGGGAGGTGTACAAGGCCATTACATTACAAATATTATGGACCAGTGCTTCTCAAAGTATGATTAAGGAACAATTTTTAAAACATCTCCTATCTATTATTGTCCACTACTTTTATAGAATGCACTAAATGTGAGTTATTCAAAAAACAAAATAATCTACCATTTTGTTAGATTCAATAAATATAAAATTTCTCCGTCAAATTCCTATAGAACTTTCCAAATGCTTACACTTAATTTCTAAAATTGTTTCATTACAGATTGGTAACAAACGTTGAATAACATTTTTTTTTTTAAGATAGAGTCTTGCTCTGTCGCCCAGGCTGGAGTGCGGTGGCATGATCTCAGTTCACTGCAACCGCCTTCCATGTTCAAGCGATTTGTCTGCCTCAGCCTCCCAAGTAGCTGGGACTACAGGTGCACACCACCATGCCCGGCTATTTTTTGTATTTTAGAGATGGGGTTTCACCACATTGGTCAGGCTGGTCTTGAACTCCTGACCTTGTGATCTGCCCTCCATAGCCTCCCAAAGTGCTGGCATTACAGAAGTGAGCCATCATGCCCGAATGAATAACATTATTATAGTTATTTGTCTTTGCATCTGCGTTTTAGATCATACTAAGGATGTTGGACTTCATTCTGTGGTGTTACTGGACTCATAAAGAATCTGAAAACATAAAGATTCATGGCATGGTCATATCTGCACTTAGAAACAAAGTGGAGGAAGGATTTATGGCTGCAAAAACAGAAGGAAGGTCAGCTTGAAAAAAACTGAAGGACCCTCTCAGCTGAGAGATGGCAAGGCACTGGCATGGGGAGAAAGAACAGATTCAAAAGATAGAAAATATGGTCAGGCCGGGTGTAGTGGATCACGCCTGTAATCCCAGCACTTTGGGAGGCCAAGGCGGGCGGATCATGAGGTCAAGAGATCGAGACCATCCTGGCCAACATGGTGAAACCCCGTCTCTCCTAAAAATACAAAAATTAGCTTGGCATGGTGGTGTGCGCCTGTAGTCCCAGCTACTCAGGAGGCAGGCTGAGGCAGGAGAATCGCTTGAACCCCAGGGGCGGAGGTTGCAGTGAGCCGATATTGTGCCACTGCACTTCAGCCTAGGCGATACAGTGAGACCCCATCTCAAAAAAAAAAGAAAAGAAAATATGATAGACAGAATTTGATTGAAGAGAATGAGGGTTTAGGGTGACTATCAGGTTCCTAGCTTGGGTGACTGTGTATGTGGAATGGAGTGTTCCTTCTCAAAACTCTGGAATTGCCCTCATTAAACATTCATGTTCTGAAAATCCTTTATCTACAATTCCTAAATTCAAAAAAATTATGAAAACCAAAAGCTTGGCCGGGTGCAATGGCTCACACCCTTAATCCTAGCACTTTGGGAGGCCAAGGTAGGTAGATCACCTGAGGTTAGGAGTTCAAGAAAAGCCTGACCAACACAGCGAAACCCTGTCTCTATTAAAAATACAAAATTAGCCAGGCATGATGGTGCAGGCCTGTAATCCCAGCTCCTTGGGAGGCTGAGGCACGATAATCACTTGAACTTGGGAGGCGGAAGTTGCATGGAGCTGAGATTGCACCATTACACTCCAGCCTGGGTGACAGAGTGAGACTCTGTCTCAAAAAAAAAAAATAAAAAAGAAGAAGAAAAAAACCCAAAAAACAAAAATTAACTGGCGTGGTGGCGGGCACCTGTAATCCCAGCTACATGGGAGGCTGAGGCAGGAGAATTGCCGAGATTGTGCCATTGCATTCCAGCCTGGGCAAGGGCAAAATTCCGTCTCAAAAAAAAAAAAAAAAGAAAAAGAAAACCAGAAGCTTGTTCATAACTTATTTGACAATAAAATCTAATATGAACTGAATTTATTTTGTGGCAAAACCTGACCTAAACTTACATAAGGTTATTTATAGTTTTCACTTCTCCATCTTTCACTTATCACAGTATGAATAGTCATATATGTCATTGCAGAAATATTAATTTGTTCGATTACTGGTTACTATCCAGATGCCATTGGGATTGTTGCTTTATATTTTGTATAGGCACCATACTATCTTCCAAAAATCTAAAAAATTTTGAAACACATTTATCATCCAGATTTCCCACCCCATTTACTCATCAGTGTTGGCCTGAGTTCTTTTGGCTATTTGCATAAATCCAATCCACCTGCAGATAATGAATATTCATTGCATTGTGTGCTATAGATTCTGAAGGAGATTCTTGGTGTTTTGAGCAGTGTTCTCATTAAAACAAGGCTAAATATTTCTTGAATGACTATCTTGAAGTGACAGCACTCATTTGGATAAGTTGTAATGTGTTTCTGGACAGCTGGTCTTATTATGATACACCTCATTTATACATTTTAATAGTCAGTGGTCAGTGATCTTCTGAAATTAGTTCCCAAACCTCAAATTAGTTCCCCTGGTTTTGCCTCGAGTGAAAACCAAAGAGCAAGCTCTGAATGGTGAGAATGGGGCCTGATAAAAAAAAATGAGTATGTGTTTATATATGTGTATATATACCTACACGTAAAAATACACATATATATCTATACATATATATTAGTAGACTTTATTTTTATTTTATTTATTTATTTATTTTTGAGACAGGGTCTCACTCTGTCACCTGGGCTGCACAGTGGTGCAATCACAGCTCACTGCAGTCTTGACTTCCCAGGCTCAGGTGATTCTCCCACGTCACCCTCCCAAGTTGCTGGGACAACAGGTGCATGCCACCACACCCGGCTAATTTTTTTTTTTTTTTTTTTGGTATTCTTTGTAGAGACGGGGTTTCGCTATGTTGCCCAGGCTGGTCTCAAACTCCTAGGCTCAAGTGATCTGCCTGCCTTGGCCTCCCAAGATATTGGAATTACAGGTGTGAGCCACTGTGGCTGGCCTATTTATTCATTTTTTTTTTTTAAGCAACAAGGTCTCACTCTGTCATCCAGGGTGGAGTGCGATGGCACAATCATGGCTCACTGCAGGCTCAACCTTCCAGACTCAAATGATCCTCCTATCTCAGCCTCCTGAGCAGGTGGGACTATAGGTGCATACCACCAATTAATTAACCACATTCGGTTAATTTCTGTATTTTGTAGAGACAGAGTCCTCCTATGTTGCCCAGGCTGGTCTTGAACTCCTGGGCTCAAGCCATCCTAGGCCTCCGTCTCCTAAAGTGCTGGGATCACAGGTGTCAACCGCTGGGCCTAGCCAACCTTATTTTTAGAAACAACATTACATGTACAGAAAAATTGAAAAGATAATGTGGTTAATTCCTTATACACCCTACATTCAATTTCCCCAATTATTATCTGATATTAGTATGGTACATTTGCCACCATTAATGAACCAGTGTTGAAACATTATTATTAATTTTAGTCCACAGTTTATTCAGATTTCCTTAGTTTTTTTAAACTAAATTTTTTTCTGTTCTAGGATCCCATCCAGAGCACCATATTATGCTTAGTTCTCAAAAACATAATGGGCTGGGTACGGTGGCTCAACGCCTGTAATCTCAGCACTTTGGGAGGCCGAAGCGGGTGGATCACCTGAGGATGGGAGTTTGAGACCAACCTGACTAACATGGAGAAACCCTGTCTCTACTAAAAATACAAAATTAGTTGGGTGTAGTGGCGCATGCCTGTAATCACAGGACAATTGCTTGAACCTGGGAGGCAGAGGTTGCAGTGAGCCGAGATGGCGCCATTGCACTCCAGCCTGGGCAACGAGAGCAAAACTCCGTCTCAAAAAGCAAAGAAACAAAACCATAATGATGTTTTGATAGCTTTGACAGCTTTCAGGAGTACTGGTCAGGTATTTTGCAGGATGATTTTACTGGAATTTGTCTAATGTTTTTCTCATAATTAGAGTGGTGTTACGGGTTTTTGGAAGGAAAACCACAGAGTTAAAATGCCATTTTCATTTCATTTTATTGAGGGTAAATAGCATCAACATGATTGATGCTGACTTCCCTAGGTCAGTTGAGGGAGTGTGTGTGAAACATAGGATGAGCATACCAGCACTGTTGGCCTAGACTTTTCCTTCTGAGAATGAAATTTCTTCTCTTGCCCATAGCTCAGCCCCATTTTGACTTTATTATTTTTTTTTTTTTTTGAGACAGAGGCTTGCTCTGTTGCCCAGGCTGGAGTGAAGTGGCCCAATCTTAGCTCACTGCAACCTCCACCTCCTAGGTTCAAGCCATTCTCCTGCCTCAGACTCATGAGTAGCTGGGATTACAGGAACCTGCCACCATGCCAGGCTAATTTTTGTATTTTTAGTAGGGATGAGATTTTGCCTTGTTGGCCAGACTGGTCTTGAACTCCTGACCTCAGGTGATCCACCTGCCTGAGCCTCCCAAAGTGTTGTGATTACAGGCGTGAGCCCCGGCCCATTTTGACTTTTAAAAAAGGTCCTTGTTTTAGACCAGGTGCAGTGGCTCACGCCTGTAATTTCAGCAATTTGGGTGGCCAAGGTGGGAGAATCACTTGAGGCCAGGAGTTTGAGTTCAGCCTGGACAACATAGCAAGATCATGTCTCTACAAAAAATAATTTAAAAAAATTAGGCCAGACATAGTGGCCAACACCTGTAGTCCCAGCTACTTGGGAGATTCAGATGGGAGGATCGCTTGATCCTGGGAGTTCGAGGCTGCAGTGAGCCGTGGTTGCACCACTGCACTCCAGGCTGGGTGACCCAAGGAGACCGTGTCTCAACAACAATAACAATGAAACAAAGTCCCTGTAGTCCAACCTATCTGGGAGGCAGAGGTGGGAGGATGGTTTAAGCCCAAGAATTCAAGGTTACACTGAGCTGTGATGGTGCTGTTGCACTCTAGCTTGGGTGACAGAGAGAGATCCTGTCTCTAAAAACATTTTAAAAAATTAAATTCTTGTTTTGAAAACTTGAACTTTCCCCAGAAGATACCCCCTTCCTTGAATTTCTCAATTCACTTGGCTCTATCATCTGTAGTCTTTCTACCCATCACCATCAGATCCTCTTTTTAAAAAAGTTTCAATTTCTACTAACAGTTTCAGAACACCTGGCTCTCTGCTGGGCCCTCATTGTGTTAAATCATTGAATGGCAAGCAGTTAATCCATATAAATATGGATTGGAGTCAGTAGGATTTAGGTTAGGACCACAAACCAGATGAACTATGAAATCTTGGGCAGGTTCCTATGGCTGTCTTAGCTTTGGCTTCTTAAATAGAATTACATTTGTCTCACGAGATGATAAGAGGAATAAATAAATCTTTTTTTTTTTTTTTCCGAGACAAGAGTCTTGCTCTGTTTCCAAGGCTGGAGTGCAGTGGTTCGATCTCAGCTCACCACAACCTCTGCCTCCCAGGTTCAAGTGATTCTCCTGCCTCAGCCTCCCGAGTAGCTAGGGCTACAGGCGCGTGCCACCATGCCCGGCTAATTTTTGTATTTTTAGTAGAGATGGGGTTTCACTATGTTGGTCAGGCTGGTCTCGAACTCCTGACTTAGTGATCCACCTGCCTTGGCCTCCCAAAGTGCTGGGACTACAGGCCTGAGACACCGCGCCCAGCCAAATAAATCTTTTTTTTTAATTTCCTTTTTCTTTTTTAATCATATGTAAGCATTTACTTATTCACAAATAAATCTTTCTTAATTCTAATATTCATTTTGCTTCCAAAAATAAAAATACCTGTAAATACATTTTTAAAAGCTAATGTTTATGCTTACAAAATGCTGACAACACACACTTTTTTGTGACTTCTATTTTAAATCCTTTAGGACTTTGGAGAACCACACTTTGTCAGTAGACTTTAAAAATTGTCCTGTCAGAACCCTACTCATAAAGCGACCTCAGTTGTAGGCGTCTCTTAACAGAAAGGTCGTGATAAAAAGGAACTGAAAGAAAACCGAAGGAACTTCAGTTTCGATGGAAATACCGAGTTTGGTCAAGGATGACTCTCCCATTCCGATTTCCTATTGGTTAGCCTTACCATCAATCACACCAGTTGTAAATAAACTGAAGACGGAAGCATGTTGTTAGGGGGTGGGATCTTCCTGTCGCCATTGCTAGGGTGAGAACCCATTTTCTAATAGGCTGAAAGCTTCTTTTCCCGCCCTCTCTCTTCAGTTGCTAAGGGGCGGGACTCGTAGGGCCCTTGCGGGCTATAAGGCCTGCCCATCCGATTGGTTGGTAGGGGCGGATCTCGTAGAGGATAGGCTGCTGGCGCTGCCCGTTCAGGGTTAGTTGCTGGGGTAAGGCTTGTGAGGAGGCGGCGGCTTGAGGCAACCATGGCGGGAGGAATGAAAGTGGCGGTGTCGCCGGCAGTTGGTCCCGGGCCCTTGGGCTGGGTGGTCGGGGGCGGTGGGGCAGTGCGGCTACTCTTGATCCTTTCCGGCTGCTTGGTCTACAGCACAGGTAGCGCCCGGGCAGCAGCTGCCAAGGGGGCGGGTGCCGAGGGGGTTATTTTTGGAAAAGTGGGGATTGTCCCGAGAGCGCGGGCCGTTACTCTGCAGAAGGGCGGTGGCTCTACCGAGGGGCACCGGCCTGGTGTGGTGGAAGAAACTTGGCGGGCTAGTGGACATCGGGATTGTGGGTCTGGGTCCTGGAGGGGGCTGGGGCAGCTTCCCAGAGTAGGGAGGAGCCTGGAGCCTTTTGGCGGAGACAGGAAGGGAGGCCTAGACTGGTTGAGAAGCGGTCCTTGGGGGCTGTGTTGCGCTGCGGAGGCCTCCTCGAGTTTCTTGCTCACGAGGGAGAAAATCCGGGGACCGTTCTGGGCAGGCAAAGCTGCCGCAGGAAAGGTACCATTTCATTCATTTGGCAAATTGGCAAACACCATCTTAGCTTGTGCTCTGTCAGGACGTAAGGCACGGGTGGCAGAACGGATGTAGTTGACAGAAATGCAGTGATCTTTACTATCTTCTGCTCTTGTAAGACCTTGACTTTTTTTTTTTTTTTTGAGACGGAGTTTCGCTCTTGTTCCCCAGGCTGGAGTGCAATGGCGTGATCTTGGCACACTGCAACCTATGCCTCTTGGGTTCAAGCGATTCTCCTGCCTCAGCCTCCTGAGTAGCTGGGATTACAGGCGACTGTCACAGCGCCCGGCTAATTTTTGTATTTTTAGTAGAAACAGGGTTTCACCATGTTGGCCGGACTGGTCTCAAACTCCTGACCTCTTGATCCATCCGCCTCAGCCTCCCAAAGTGCTGGGATTACAGGCGTGAGCCACTGCGCCGGGCCAAGACCTTGACTCTTAATTAACAGCCCTGTAGAACAGAACTGGAGTTACTATATTCCACTTTCCGGAAATGATAAGAATGCCATTCTGCATCGAATAGATTTCTTTTGGAAATCGATTCATTCCTTCAAGCAAACTTACTTGGTACCTGCTGCTGGATAATGAAATTTGGACTGGAAAGGAAACTCCCTTCCAAACCAGAAAATTTTAGAGTGTGTTTCTGAAAACACCCTTGTCATTAAATTCACAACAGAAAAATAAGTGAGGTTTTCTAGAATCCGCTGGAGGGAGTTGAAACCCAAGAACCCAAGAGAATAAAGATCATAGTATCTCAAACACATATTACAATCTCTCTCTCTCTCTCTCTCTCTTTTTTTTTTTTTTTTTTTTTTTTTTTTTTATAAGGGGTCACAAACATTTTCCAGGCATGAGTTCAATTAACCAAACACCGCACACAACAACCACCCACACCCCCGTTAAAACCAATCAACAAACAAA
>CAUYLG010075115.1:0-15735 GCA_963573385.1 Cacajao melanocephalus
GGGGAAGGGTGTGAGTGTGGGGAGAAGGGCTGAGAGTGGGGGAGTGGACCCCAAGGCTACCCTGGATGAGGTGTTAGCAGAAGGTGGCTGGGTCTGGATGGGAGGGGTGGGCAGGGGGCAAAGGGCACCTTATCTCCTGCAAGTGGGTGGTGCCGTCAGATCTAGTTTCAAGGCTTTGTGGCTGAAACGGGAGCCCACGCCCGCCCAGCCGGCCACCTGCCTCTCTCCTGAGTCCTGTGTAAGGCTAGTAATGCAAGCCAGGAGGGAGCCGCAGGGTGCCCTGGGTCTCCACCCTCTTCTCTGGCCACCCCCTGGCTGTGCATAGCGGCCCAGCAGAGCCTATGCAGGTAAGAGACCTGGGCTCCGGTTGGCTGTGAGGGTGGGGGCCAGCGCTGGGCCAGGGGGCACAGGAGGCTGCCCGGCTGCTGCCCACATGAAGCCGAGGTCCCAGACCCTGATGTCTTCCTGCACCCTCCCTCCCAGGTCTGCACGCACCAACCCCACAGACCCAGTGCCTGACCTCTGAGGCAGGTTCCTGGGGCCTGCACCCCACCAATGGGGACGGTGCCCGAGGCAGGCTGCCCACTACGGGCTTCCCTCTCACAGGATGCTGCGGCCGGAGGGCCCCCAGGCCTCGGGGGAGGGCGGCCCCCAGAGGAGCGACTGCATCGTCTGCTGCTCGGCTTATGACCTCTCCGGGCACCTGCCCCACCGCCTCCACTGCGGGCACACCTTCTGCCAGGCGTGTGTGCAGCGGCTGGACGCGCCGGCACCCGAGCAGCGCTGGATCCCCTGCCCGCAGTGCCGCCAGAGCACGCCCACGCCTCGCGGAGGGGTGGCTATGCTGGACCTGGACCTGGCTGCTTTCTTGGCAGTCAAGGCTGAGCGGGAGCCGGCAGGAGTGGAGCCCCTGCCCCTCACCTCCCTCAAAGGCAGCGCCATCACTCAGCAGCCAGCGGGGCTGTGCCCTGCCCTGGGCCCTCAGCCCCACTTCCCCCGACCCACACACTGCTGCTGGGTCTGTGGCCGCCTCTGCTGCCCACCCCCAGGCAGCCCCGAGGTCTGACTCTGGCCATTCCCACCCCTGCAGGGGAAAAGCCTGCCTCGGAACCCCTGGCCACGCACAGCCCACCCGGAACCACCCGGCAGTAGCGGTCTGTACACAGCTCCGCGTGGCCCAGTGGGGTGGTGGGATCCTAGGCCACAGCCTAAGGTTGAGGACTGGGAGCCTTCACAGGAGGCCAGTGACCTCTCACCTGTCCTGGCCAGAATTACCAGACCCCCGACTAGCCCAACCAGATGTGCCTGCTGAGGCTGCTGCCATCTGAGTGGAGGACGAGCCTGGCTTGGGCCTAGACCCGGCGCAAAGGACGGCTCCCAGGAGGATGCAAAGTCCAGTCCCGGGGCCTGGGCTGCAGGCTGGAGGGCAGGGCCAGGCAGGGCTGTGCCCAGTGGGATGCCAGAGCAGGTCCCGTCTCCCACAAATGTCCCAGAATGTGCCAGGAGGCGGCAAGGCCACCTCCTTCCTCCCTGCTCTGCACGGAAGCCCTGTGAATTCACCCACTCTGCAAAACTCATGAAGTTCCAGTGTGTGCTGGGCAGTGTTTCTGGAGGGGCCCGTGCAGGCACGAGGCCACACAGGCATTGAGGAGGACGCCGCGGCGGGGCCTGCCTGAGGTCTCACAGCCCAGCTGGCCTCATCCTCAGCTGAACCTTTCCAGGCTCCCAGCAGCCACCACACAGACCCTTCAGAGGGGCCGGGGCTGGGGCTGGAGGCTGTGGATGGCAGTGACCCCAAGCGAGTGCTGCGACACCTCACCCCTGCCCCTATAGAAGGCAATGTTACTGGGGAGCCCAGGGACAGACTGTTGCCCCCCCCCCCACCGACCCCAGAGCAGGGTCGCAGGATGAGACGGAAGAGAATTTGCTGAGCGGACACTCAGAAGCGTCTACCTTCTCTAGGGCAAAGTCCCATGCACGCAGCGGGGGCTGGGCAGCCAGCAGAGCAGGCACAAGCAACCCCTGGGCAGGGCAAGCCTGGCGGGGAGCTGCCCCATACCCCAGGCCAGGAAGGGGCCCAGTCCTCCTAGGGGACACCACACAGGCGGTGAGGCCATTTGGGACTCCACCTGGGAGAGCGGGGTGGCGGGCCAGGCAGTGGCGTCGAAGGTGGCCTGGGGGGCCCTGCCCTTCTCCCTCTGCAGATGGAGGCTGTCCCCCTCCATCGCTGCTGAGCCTGCTGGCTGCCTGCTGGGCCCATCCCTGCCCTGAACCCGGATCTGAACCCTCTGACCTCGGGCTGGGTGCCCTCCCTGGCTACATGAACAAGCCTGTCCTCCCCACCGGCAGGTGCAAAGGGCTTCCCTCCCCACTCCGTCAGGGGCAGGGGTGACCCTGAGAAGGTCTGCGGAGCCCGAGATGCATGCAGGTGGGGACTGGAGTCTCCGGCGCCCAGGAAGACCAACCATGCTCTTGCATCCTGCCCGGCTGGGTACGCCGTGTCTCTCGGGTCACACGGATGCCCGCTGGGGATGTCTAGTACTGAAGGCTGGTGCCCTGCAGTGCCCTGGGCCTGATTCAGAGTGCACCCGAGAGAAGCCCTGCTCCAGGAGGGTTGGGCTGGGGCTTGGAGCTCCTAGCCACAGCGAGACGGGACGTGGACGAGGCCCAGGCCTTGGGGCCGGGAGAGTACCCCGTGGGGACCTGGGCTCCTGGGTAAACATTAATGGGCTCAGTGCTGGCAGGTCATGTGCATGATCAGGGAATCTTTGACCTGCACCCGCTCCCGCCCGGCTCCTCCTGCAGGTGGCCCCTCACCACCCACACAGGTAGGAGCTCCCAGAACCAGGCTGGGGCCCAGGGACAGTGAGGCTGAGGCTGGGTGGCCTCCGAGCCCAGGGCTTGGGCTCCATCCCGACCCTCCAGGACCTAAGGGCGGGAGATAGCAGGCTTGGGCAGCAGGAGGGAGGGTGAGGCGGAGGACGCCTGGACTTGAGCCCAGGGGCCTGGGTGGAAGGTCCTGGTGGGCGGCACAACGGTGTGGGGTGAGCAGACCCAGGAGGCTGAGAAAGCAGCTGCTTCGGGGCCAGGAGCCTTGAGACGGTGTGAGGACACCTGGTCCCCCCCTGCTCCCCATCACCAGGGCGTGGGTCCCTTATCAAGCTGAGACGTCACTGTTTGGTATCAAATGCCAAAGTCTAAGTCGGGACCATCCACAGTGTCCCTGATGACACCTGATAGGAGAGGCCCCCAGGTTCCCCAGCTCACGGTCGCTTCCGGCCTGAGCCCGGCACCCTGCACCCTCGGCACCTGCCAGGCCTTCCGGTCAGGACCAGCGAGGGAGCCGGGGAGCCAGGGCCCCTCAGTTGGCCCCGAAGCTGGACTAGGCTCGCCTGACAACTGCCTGAGGTCACTGTAGCCATCCCCCTGTGGATGGAGAGGGGGGTAGGGAGGCAGGGTGGCGGCCAAGTCCCCAGTTCAGGGAACCCAGGGGCATGAATCCAGCCTGTGAGGCCAGGGCCGGGGCAGGAGGAGGCGTGACTGACGCGTGGGTCTCCCCAGCAGATCCGGGCCTGGGCCTGGGTCTGTCCCTGCCCGAAATCCATGCCGAGCTCCCTCCCAGGAAGCCAGGTCCCCCATCCCACTCTGGATGCAGTGGACCTCGTGGACAGGACGCTGAGGAATGCAGGTACCAGCAGGCCCCACGCCCCAGGCCTTGACCGGTCTGAACACCTGCCCCCCGGCACTGGGCAGAGACGGACCTCCCGGGAGCCCACACGGCTCTGACAGCTCCACTCAGGTCCAGCCCAGCTGCAGCCCCGTCCTCCGTGTTCCGTTTCTGTCCCTCACTCCAGGCCGCTCATGCCTCAGCCCCTCCTCCGGCCTGCGCCCTGGTGCCCCCAGCGGGGGGGGGGGCGGGGGAGTGTCCTGGAAATGGCCATACTCAATTAAACCCCCACAGGGACCTCTAGTTCTGCTCCGGTCTTGCAGGAGGGCGACACAGACCCCTGGGCCCTCCCTCAGCTGAAGGACACCAGCCAGCCCTGGAAAGGTGGGTCCAGGGGTGCCGGAGGTGGCAGGCTGGCAGGCCTCTGTCCCCCGGGGGGCTGGGGAGAGAGAGCAGGGTGGGGCCTGCCCAAACTGGCTGTGCGTGGAGAACCGTGCCATGCAGACCCCGGGGGGAGGCGCATGTCGCTCAGCCCAGCATGTGTCCTGTCCTGGGGTGGACCAGCCACCCTGCCCATGCGTCCCTCGCCTCCTGCAGGTGGTCCCAGGGGCTTCTGGCTTGGAAATGCAGCGGGAGGGGACAGAGGGGACCCAGGCCCTGCCCTGGGGGTGACAGAGGAGGAGGAAATGGGACCCCGCCCTGTTGGAGACTGAGGAGACAGAAACAGCCCCTGGGGGCGAGGATGAGGGGCCCTGGGGGGGCAGTCAGGGTGGAGGCCGGCCAAGGACCGCCTGCCCTGTGTCCTTAGAGCTCCGCACGGCCGGCAGGCTGCGTCTCGTGGCCGGCAACGTCCTCAAGGCCTGCGGGCTCCTCGGATGCCTGTACTTGTTCATCTGCTCCCTGGACGTCCTCAGCTCCGCCTTCCAGCTGCTGGGCAGTGAGTGACAGGGCAGGCGCCCAGGGCAGGGCAGGCAGCCAGCCCTCCACAGCCTCAGCGTAGCTCTCTCGCCGGTGTAGGCAGAGTGGCTGGAGACATCTTCAGGGACAACGTGGTGCTGTCCAACCCCGTGGCTGGACTGGTCATTGGTGTGCTGGTCACAGCCCTGGTGCAGAGCTCAAGCACGTCCTCCTCCATCGTGGTCAGCATGGTGGCCGCTAAGCGTGCGTGTACCCTCCTTCCCCGGGTGGGGGCGGGGCGGGGTGGGCCGCAGGCTGACTCAGCACCCCACCGGCAGTGCTGACTGTCCGGGCGTCCGTGCCCATCATCATGGGTGTCAACGTAGGCACATCCATCACCAGCACCCTGGTCTCAATGGCGCAGTCAGGGGACCGGGATGAATTTCAGAGGTGAGTTGTGGGTGGAAGGGCCGGGCAGGGCTGCACCCAGGCCAACCGCCCACCACCACCGGCTCTGCGGCTGCAGGGCCTTCAGCGGCTCGGCGGTGCACGGCATCTTCAACTGGCTCACGACACTGGTCATGCTGCCTCTGGAGAGTGCCACGGCCTTGCTGGAGAGGGTCAGCGAGCTGGCCGTGGGTGCCGCCAGCCTGGAGCCCGGGGCACAGGTGCCCGACATCCTCAAGGTGCTGACCAAGCCGCTCACACACCTCATCGTGCAGGTGAGGAGAGCCAGAGCAGGCCGGATGGGAGGCGGAGGCCGGCCCTGCCCTGATGCAGGGTCAGCACTGAGGGCAGCAGCGGGCAGGGCTGGGCTGGACCCTGCGGGCGCTGGAGCCCCAGCTGAGTCCTGAGGGAGGGTCTCACACACCGTCACAACCCCTCCGGCCCCCAGCTGAACTCTGATGTGATCACGGGCAACACTACCAGCAGCCTCATTAAGCAGTGGTGCAGCTCCGACGAGCGGCCGGTGAGGCGCCACCCAGCCCTCGCTGACCCCTGGCCCCCACCTGCTGAGCCCCACCCACCTCACCTTGAGCCCTCTGACCTCTGTCTGCGAACTGAGCCTGTCCTGAGTCCTCCCTGCCCTTGCCAGACCAAGGGGAACAGCAGCGACTGTGGAGACTCCGGCCCCTGCAAGGAGAGGAATGGCACAGCCCCCGCGGACAGGCTGCCCTGTGAGGCCCGGCCCACCCCACACCCCCCACGCCCCCCACGCGCCCCCTCACCCACCCTTGCAGACAGGAATGGCACAGCCCTGTGGACAGGCTGCCCTGTGGGGCCCACCTGCGCTGGCCGGCCCCCAGGCTCCCCTCACCTGCCCCTGCCCTGCCTCCAGGCCACCACCTATTTGTGGGCACGGAGCTCACGGACCTGGCCGTGGGCTGCATCCTGCTGGCCGGCTCCCTGCTGGTGCTCTGCAGCTGCCTGGTCCTCATCGTCAAGCTGCTCAACTCTGTGCTGCGTGGCCGCGTGGCCCAGGCCGTGAAGACCGTCATCAACGCAGGTGAGGGCTGGGGAGGAGGTGCCGTGGCCAGGGCTGACCCGGCATCCCCCCCAGACTTCCCCTTCCCGCCAGCCTGGCTCGGCGACTACCTGGGCCTTCTCTGCGTCAGCCAGGGCTGACCTGGCATCCCCCACAGACTTCCCCTTCCCTCTGGGCTGGCTCAGCGGCTACCTGGCCCTCCTTCTGGGCGCCGGCCTGACCTTTGCACTGCAGAGCAGCAGCGTCTTCACGGCGGCCATCGTGCCCCTCATGGGTGAGCAGGCGGGCAGGGGCCTCTGGAGCAGGGGCTCAGGCTGGGGCCCTGTGGTGACCCCCAGTTCCCCCAGGGGTCGGGGTGATCAGCCTGGACCGGGCGTACCCCCTCTTACTGGGCTCCAACATCGGCACCACCACCACAGCTCTGCTGGCCGCCCTGGCCAGCCCCGCAGACAGGATACTCAGCGCCCTGCAGGTACCGCCCGCCCGCCCGCCCGCTGCCAGAGCCTGCCAAGCTTCCTCTCAGCCCCATGGACAGGCGTGTCCCCAGCCCTGAGACCCCAGGCTGGCTGTGACCCCGCCCTCCCGGACCCCTTCCTTGGTGGGGCCCCCGCCCTTCTGGACCCCCAGTCTGGCCGTGTCCCCACTCTCCTGGACCCCTTCCCTGGCCATGCCCCCGCCCTCCCGGACCCCTTTCCCAGCTGGGCCCCAGCCCTCCCTGACCCCCAGGCTGGCCGCACCCCCGCCCTTCCAGACCCCTTCCCTGGCCATGCCCCACCCTCCCGGAAACCCCAGGCTGGCCACGCCCCTGCCCTCCTAGACCTGGTCCCCGGCCGCCAGCCTCAGCCCTACTGCTCAGCCTCCTTGGACCCCAGGGCCCTGCGCGCATCTGTTGCCCACCCTACATCTCCTCACTTGAGACCTCATTTCCACATTTTCTCAGCTCTTTACTGTGCCCCTGGAGGCCTGCCCCCGAGGCCCCAGGGGACTCCAAGCCCCTCTATTTCAGCACCCTCAGACGCCTCTCCCCCAACCCCTGCTCCCTCGAGGAGCAGCCACTCACCCCCAGCAGGTCCCCATGTGGACGACCCTCCCACCCCCCATCCCACATCTGCAAAGGCAGCCGTGCTGGGCCCTGCCCTACCGCTGTCCCGGCTGTGACTCTGCCTCCAGGACACCTCCCCAGTCTGAGCCCCCGGCTCTGTGCCCCACCCCCAGGCTCACTCAGTCCAGCTAGTTCTCCCTCTAAAACACCCCCTCTTCGGCCGGCCTGCTGCCCAGAGGCCCAACAGGCTCGGCTCCTGCAATCCCGGGCCATGCTGCGGACAGGAAGAGACCAGCACAGCAGCCCCAGATCCCACCCTCGGCCTTGGCTCTTCCCTGTCTCTGTCCACTCAGACCCTCCCAGTGCAGGGTCCTGCTCCACTCCCTCCAGGAAGCCCTCCAGACTGCACCTGTGTGTGCATCCTTGCAGTGTGGCAGCCTCTGGAGGGCTGTGTGTTCTCCCTTCTGTGGCCCTGCACCTCCTCCCTCTAGGGCCTGAGGGCTGAGGAGAAGGGGTCTCCTGGCATGAGGCACAGGCAGAGCCAAGTCAGAGGGTGGCTCCCCCACGGGGTCCCCCTTAGGGCAGCAGTGATGCGGTTGGCGCCCGGGGTGCTGGGCTGGGCTGCAGCTCCCAGGCATGCGGGGAGGTGTGGGGGATGAGCGTGTCCACCTCTGGCTGCAGTCTGCCCCCCAGATGGCCATCTCAGCCGTGGAGCAGAATGAACTTCGGACTTGGGGTCCCTTCTGCAGGGTGGAGGAGGGCAGGGGTTCCGAGCCCTTGGTGACCCCACCTCACCGGGCCCAGGCCCCTGACAGCCCCCTCGCCCCCAGGTCGCCCTCATCCACTTCTTTTTCAACCTGGCCGGCATCCTGCTGTGGTATCTGGTGCCTGTGCTGCGGCTGCCCATCCTGCTGGCCAGGCGCTTCGGGGCAGTGACTGCCCGTTACCGCTGGGTGGCTGGGGCCTACCTGCTGCTCAGCTTCCTGCTGCTGCCCCTGGCAGCCTTTGGGCTCTCCCTGGCAGGGGGCACAGTGCTGGCTGCCGTCGGGGGTCCCCTGGTGGGGCTGGCGCTCCTTGTCGTCCTGGTCACCATTCTGCAGCGGCGCCGGCCGGCCTGGCTGCCAGCCCGCCTGCGCTCCTGGGCCTGGCTCCCCATCTGGCTCCACTCTCTGGAGCCCTGGGACCACCTGGTGACCCGCTGCTGCCCCTGCAAGGCCTGTAGCCCCCCGCAGGCCACCACCAAAGAGGCCCACTGCTACGAGAACCCTGAGGTCTTGGCCTCCCAGCAGCTGTGAGGGTGGGCAGCGTGCGGACCACCCCGCCCTCCCTGGGTGGGAGGGCTCTGGAGGGTCCTGGGGGAGGGGTCCCCTGCTCCCCTTCTGTGCAAATAAACCAGGCTGTTACCCCAGGTGACCGTCCTCACTCCCTAGACAGGTGCCACCTGGGCAGGGGCGGGGACTGCGGCCCGATGCTGCCCCCTGGTGGACACTCTGGGGCCCGGGGCTCAGGTGCATGTGCCACCTACTTGACTTGAGTGTTTCTCACCGCAGTCGCTGGGGACAGAAGCTGCCAAGGAATGGCGGCCGTAGGGGGGCAGGGACTTCCCACAGTGGGAGCCAGGGTCCCTCCTGAGGGCACAGGGGAGAGCCCAGCCTGCAGGGAGCAGAGCAAGTGGTTTGGGGCTGGGAGGCCCCCGGACCCCCTCTGCCCCTGGCCGATGTCACAGTTGGGGTGGGGCCTGGAGTCCTACCAGGTACGTGGGGTGTGAGGAGGGGACCCCAATGGCTCGGAGGGCCGTGTGCTCCTCGAGGCACCCCCTGCCCGTCTGCCCTCTGTGTCTCTAGGCTGGTCCTGGGCTGGGCCCTCGAGGATGCTGCTCCGCAGGGCCACAGCAGGTCTCAGCTCCCAGAACCCACTGGGAGGCCGGTCTCACCTGCCAGGCTGGGGTGCACTGAGGCCTCTCGCTGCCACGGGGAATGAGACCCTGTCCCGGGAGCCCGTGGAGTGGGCCCAGGAGGGCGGGCAGCGCCCATGGGGAGGACTTGGGAGCCAGGGAGGGGGGCCTCACCCTCTCTTCACTGTGTGGTTAGGTTTCCACACAGGAAGGCTTGTCTGTCGGCCAGCGGTAACTGGACACCGGGGAGGGGGCTCCTGCCACCTCTCGCCCAGAGCTTCCCACGGCCCCACCCCAACCCCCACTCTCCGCAAGGGAAGAAAGCTCTGGGTCACCCCGGAACCCCAGCGCTCCATCAGGCACACACAAACAGGTGGGCGGAGGCGGCCCCATCAGGGACCGATCTGGTTTAATCATTTCTTTTTTTTCCTTCCTCCCCCCCGCCCTCCCTTCCAACCTTCCTTTCTTCTTTGAAACACTTTTGCTCTTGTTGCCCAGGCTGGAGTGCAATGATGAGATCTTGGCTCACCACAACCCCTGCCTTCCGGGTTCGAGTGATTCTCCTGCCTCAGCCTCCTGTTTGCAGGCATGTGGCACCACGCCAGGCTAATTTTGTATTTTTAGTAGAAGCAGGGTTTCTTCATGTTGGTCAGGCTGGTCTCAAACTCCTAACCTCAGACAATCCGCCCACCTTGGCCTTCCAAAGTGCTGGGATTACAGGCGTGAGCTCATTTGAGTCTGCTGTTGTGACCGGTCACATCCTCCCACCGAGAACTGCAGCCCTGATGGGGGCACCTCTCTTCCCAGCACCTCCCAGTGTTGCCCTGGTCAGACCCCACTAGGGGGTAGGGAGGGGTGTAGCCAGTCAGGAAGATGAGGCCTGAGGGGCCCCACGGCCATTTATCCAGTGGCTCTGTCCTTTCTGCCCTCAGGTTTTCCCCACTCATGTCTCCCAGGCCCTCTCTGCCTCCTTGGCCCCCACTCTTCCCTGGGCCCTCTGTCCCAGCTGCCCGCCAAGCTCCTAGGCCTGGGTTTCACCCACCCAGGGAGATGACCATTTGCTCTGGGAGTGGGGAGGGCCTCCGGGGTGGGCTCCAGCGAGAACAGAACCCCTAGCAGCTACAGCTTCGGTTCCCACAACCCTGTGATTCTAGGATGCCCCTCTGGACCTGACATCAGCTTCATGGTGCCGTCTGGCACCCCTGTAGGGGACAGGCCTGGCTGGCTCCCTGGAGAGACTGAGGCAGTGCGGGGAGCTCCCCTGCCCTTTGAGGGGAATCAGAGAAGCGCTTGTGGAGAGGGGGAGGAAGCGCCCATGCGCCTGTCCTTCCAGGCAGGTGAGGCCTCCCACAAAGGCTGGCCTCCGGGTCCTTTAAGGCCGTTGTCAACACTGTCTGCCTGATGCCCCCGCCTGGCGGTAACACACCCTCCCGCTGGGACCATGGCCACCGGTAAACAGAGCCGTCACTGTGGATCCTCCGACAGCTGCAGGCCAAAGGAGGAGGGCGGCACTCCCCCAGCCCCGCCTCCCACCCCTGCCCCGCCTGCCCCACTTCCCGGCTCATCTGGCCCTCTTTGGACTGCACCCTACATGGCCACAGACCCCAGGCCCCAGGGGTCGATCCTCCTGCCCCACACCATCCCGCCTCTCCACCCTGCAGCAGGCCTAATTTATTCTTTTAAAAACATTACAAAAATACAGCCAGGCATGGTGGCTCACACTTGTAATCCCAGCACTCTGGGAGGCCGAGGTGGGCGGATCACCTGAGGTCAGGAGTTCAAGACCAGCCTGACCAACACAGTGAAACCAACTCTACTAAAAATACAGAAATTAGCTGGTGTGGTGACGCACACGCCTGTAATCCCAGTTACTCTGGAGGCTGAGGCAGGAGAATCACTTGAACTTGTGAGGAAGAAGTTGCAGTGAGCTGAGATGGTACCACCACACTCCGGCTTGAGCATGAGAGCACAGCTCGATCTCAAAAATTAAAACAAAAATACTACAAAAATACAACTGGGCGCAATGGCTCACGTCTGTAATCACAGCACTTTGGGAGGCCAAGGTCAGGAGCTCGAGACAGGCCTGGCCAACATGGTAAAACCCTGCCTCTACCAAAAACACAAAATACAAACAAGGCTGGGCACGGTGCCTCATGCCTGTAATCCCAGCACTTTGGAAGCCAAGTTGGGTGGATCACGAGGTCAGGAATTCAAGACCAGCCTAGCTAAGATGGTAAAAATCCCGTCTCTACTAAAAATACAAAAATTAGGCCGGGCATGGTGGCGGGTGTGACATGGTAAAAGCCCCATAAAACTGTATACTTCAACCATACCTCGGCTTTCTGTTGAAACTGCTCTCCATAACCCAAATGTGCCAGGCAAGCAGTCCAAACCCATGCCATCTTGGCCCCTGGGACTTGTCATTTCCACGCTACCCAGACAATGTGTAAACAAACGCTTATCTTGACTTTTGTGAACCGCTTAAGTAACAATCAGAATGTCGAAAGTCCCCTGGCCCTTGGAATGTCCAGAGCCCCACACCCTCATCTTCGCCCACGAATCCACTGGAATGTCCAGAGCCCCACACCCTCATCTCCGCCCAGGAGGTGATTTACAGAATCTACTAGCCCTCGGAATGTCTGAAGCCCCTTACCCCCACCCCCCCCCCACACCCACACACCCAAGGGGGTTGTAAGGGTATAAAATGTCGTGAAACCCACCAATAGGGGCCGCAGGTTGGAGAGACGTGACTCCTCCGTGGCCGCCGGCAATAAAGACCCTGCAATTTGGCATACTTTTGTCTTGGTGCTGACTTTCTATGCTTGCTCCACTACAACAGCGGGTGCCTGTTAATCCCAGCTACTTGAGAGGGTGAAGCACAGAACTGCTGGAACCCGGGAGGTGGAGGTTGCAGTTAGCCGAGATTGCGACACGGCGCTCCAGCCTGGGCAACGGAGAGTCTGTCTAAAAATAAATAAAATAATTAGCCAGGCATGGTGGTGCACACCTATAGTCCCAGCTACTTGGGAGCTGAGGCAGGAGAATCACTTGATCCCAGGAGTTGGAGATTGTAGTGAGTCAAGACCACACGTTGCACTCCAGCCTGGGTGACAAGAGCAAAACTCTATCTCAAAAAAAAAAAAAGAAAGAAAGAAAAAGAAAAAAGCTACAAAAATACAGAGGGCACAGTAGCTCTTGCTGGTAATCCTAGCACTTTGGGAGGCCGAGGCGGTCAGATTACATGAGGTCAGGAGTTTGACACCAGCCTGGCCAACGTGGTCAAACCCCATTTCTACCAGAATTACAAAAATTAGCGGCATGGTGGTGGGTGCCTGTAGTCCCAGCTACTGGGGAGGCTGAGATAGGAGAATCTTTTGAACCTGGGGGACCGAGATCGTGTCACTACGCTCCAGCCCGAGACAAACCAAGACTGTCCCAAAATAATAATAAAAATGCTAGAAAAATACAGCGCGTTTGTTTTCAAGCAGACTGATTAAAGGTGCGACCACATGCAATTGATTTTCTTCCTGTTTTTTTTCCTGCCCAAGTAGAAATCAAGTCTTAAACTGGGAAAAGCATTAACAGAAGTATCTGTCAGCCCCAGCGCGCCGACCCGCGGCTGGAAGACCCGCCCCGGAGCCCGGGGCCACCCGCCGAGGGAGACCTGGGCGCTGTCCCGTCTCCATGAAGCTCGCGCCCTCCCGGGGCAGAGGCTCCAAGGAGACAGGCGCAGGGCCAGCGCCGTCTCCACAACAGGGCAGGGCGCGCGGCTGCGGGGAGGCCTCGGCCCTCCGCTCCCCTCCCCTGCCCCGCGCCCCCACGTGCTCCCCTCATCCGACCGCGAGCGCAGCGGGCTTGCGGGACGCGGGAACAGGAAGGCCGGCGACCTCTGCGGCTCTGCGGGGAGCTCCCCTCGGGGCAGAGGCCTCCGAGCCCGGGTATCTTCCGGCCTTGAAGGTACCACAGCTTCCTCGGCCTGGAGGCCCCGGGCTCGCTCCGTGCGGACCCCGCTCCCGAACCCGCCCGGCGCGCAGATGCCGTGTCCCGGGTCAAAGCCGGCGAGGGCGCAACACCGGACGCTGGGCCGCCGCCGGCCTGCCCTTCCCGGCTCCCGAACTGCGTTCCCGGGCTCCGAGCCAGGGCTGCGCCCGCCCCTCCCCGCCCTCCCCCGGAGCTCCCCGCCCTCCCCCGGAGCTCCCCGCGCAGCTGCCCGCCGCCCGACCGGAAGCCCGCGCCCGCGCCTGCGCCCCACCCCTCCGCGTGCCTCCCGCAGCACTGCGGCGGTTACCAGGACGCTGACCCGGCGCAGCCAATAGCGCCAGGCTGACGGCGTGCTCCCGGGAGCCAGCCAATGACAGGGCAAATCAATCATTTGAAACACCCAATGGACGGAGCACTGCAGCGCCAGGTGGGGGCATTGTGATAGGGAGATCGGAGGCTGCGGCTGACCAATAAAGACCAAACGGGGTTAAAAAGGCGGACCTTAGGCACGTTGATTGACGAGAATACGACCAATCAAACGAGGGAGTTTTCCAGCCTCGTTCTGGCAGCCAAATCCAAGGCTGTCGGAGGCGGGCGCAGAGAGTATATAAGCATTGGCAGCGCGTCGGTTGTAGCATTCTGCGCCCCTGCTTCTCCGTCTGTGTTTCTGTGTTTCTGCTTTCGTCCCCGCCGCCGCCATCATGAGGGAGATCGTGCACCTGCAGGCCGGGCAGTGCGGCAACCAAATCGGCGCCAAGGTGAGCTGCCGGGGCGCTGGGGCCGGCGCGGACCAGCCGGGCGGGGCGGCCGGGCGGCCGGGGAAGATGGCGGCAGCGGCGGGCGGGCGGCGCCCCCGCATTGCGGTCGCTGGGCCCTTGGCTCGGGGACTGGGCTGAGCCAGGCGGCCGAAGCCCCCAGGAACCCGGCGGCTGGGGCGCGTGGGGCATGGGGAGGGGTGAGGAGGGCTGGGCTGCCGCGCCCGTCCGGGGCGGGGCTGCCTCTCTGCGCACCGGCCGCGGTGACTCAGCCCCGGCCCGCCCGGGCCCGCCCGCGTCCCTTGCAGTTCTGGGAGGTGATCAGCGATGAGCACGGCATCGACCCCACGGGCACCTACCACGGGGACAGTGACCTGCAGCTGGAGCGCATCAACGTGTACTATAACGAGGCCACCGGTGAGGCCCGGGCCCCGGCCCCTTCCCTTCCCCTTCCCCTGACCGCCCTGCCCGGACCCCGCGGCCCCTGCCCTGGCTGACGGCCTCCTGTCCCCGCAGGCGGCAAGTACGTGCCCCGCGCGGTCCTCGTGGATCTGGAGCCCGGCACCATGGACTCCGTGCGCTCTGGGCCCTTCGGGCAGATCTTCCGGCCGGACAACTTCGTTTTTGGTGAGCCGCGGCTGGGGGCTGGGCGGCGGCTCAAAGGTCAAGGGGCGGCTCCAAGGGCGCCGCCGTGGGAACTGCGCAGCCAGGGCCCCTGGACCCCTCCTCTCCTGAGCCACTCAATCCCCTCTTCTAAATCGGCTTTGGGAGCAAGGTCCAGCTGTCTGCCGAGGCGAGGAGCCGCCGCACATGTAATCTTGCAGGGAGCTAAGCTGGGGGCAGTGGAGGCTGTTCTGTCCTTGGGAATTGGCAGGACCTGACTTTATTTGGACCCGGCAGGCTGCCGATCTTTCGTTTTGAGGGTCCGTTTGGTCTACCTGCAGGGTGGATTCTGCGGTCAGCTCGCACCACATGCTTGGCTTTTTTCCCCATGGTGTTTGTGACCAGTAGTGCCATCTACCTGGCTAACAAATGATTAGCTGTGTTCTCTCACAGGTCAGAGTGGTGCTGGGAACAACTGGGCCAAGGGGCACTACACAGAAGGCGCAGAGCTGGTGGACTCAGTGCTGGATGTTGTGAGGAAGGAAGCTGAGAGCTGTGACTGCCTGCAGGGTTTCCAGCTGACCCACTCCCTGGGTGGGGGGACTGGGTCTGGGATGGGTACCCTCCTTATCAGCAAGATCCGGGAGGAGTACCCAGACAGGATCATGAACACGTTCAGCGTGGTGCCCTCCCCCAAGGTGTCGGACACGGTGGTGGAGCCCTACAACGCCACGCTGTCCGTGCACCAGCTGGTGGAGAACACAGACGAGACCTACTGCATCGACAACGAGGCGCTTTACGACATCTGCTTCCGCACCCTCAAGCTGACCACGCCCACCTACGGGGACCTCAACCACCTGGTGTCGGCCACCATGAGCGGGGTCACCACCTGCCTCCGCTTCCCGGGCCAGCTCAATGCTGACCTGCGCAAGCTGGCCGTGAACATGGTCCCGTTCCCCCGCCTGCACTTCTTCATGCCTGGCTTTGCCCCGCTGACCAGCCGGGGCAGCCAGCAGTACCGGGCCCTGACAGTGCCTGAGCTCACCCAGCAGATGTTTGACGCCAAGAACATGATGGCGGCCTGTGACCCCCGCCATGGCCGCTACCTGACGGTGGCCGCCGTGTTCCGGGGCCGCATGTCCATGAAGGAGGTGGACGAGCAAATGCTTAACGTCCAGAACAAGAACAGCAGCTACTTCGTGGAGTGGATCCCCAACAACGTGAAGACGGCCGTGTGCGACATCCCGCCCCGGGGGCTGAAAATGTCCGCCACCTTCATCGGCAACAGCACGGCCATCCAGGAGCTGTTCAAGCGCATCTCGGAGCAGTTCACCGCCATGTTCCGGCGCAAGGCCTTCCTGCACTGGTACACGGGCGAGGGCATGGACGAGATGGAGTTCACCGAGGCCG
>CAUYLG010075116.1:0-19866 GCA_963573385.1 Cacajao melanocephalus
GAGGAGGAGAAGGAGGAGGAGAAGGAGGAGGAGGAGGAGAAGGAGGAGGAGAAGGAGGAGGAGAAGGAGGAGGAGAAGGAGGAGGAGAAGGAGGAGGAGAAGGAGGAGGAGAAGGAGGAGGAGAAGGAGGAGGAGAAGGAGGAGGAGGAGGAGAAGTAGAAGAAGAAGAAGAAGAAGAAGAAGAAGAAGAAGAAGAAGAAGAAAAAGAGGAAAAAGAAGAAGAAGAAGAAGAAGAAGAGGAAGAAGAAGAAGAAGAATGAGCTGTTTAAAGTAAAAATAATCAACAATGTATTGTGGGGTTTATGACATATAGAATAAAATGTATGACAACCATACATATTTTTAAAAATTTATTTTTATAGTTGACAAATAACTGTGTGTATTTATGGGATACAATGTTATAAACATATTATAATGGACAAGAGGGGGTACAAAGATATATATTGTTATAAAGTTCTTACAATATTCATGAAACAATTCAAATTGTTTGTAAGCTGTGATAAATTAAAGATATATATTACAAATTCTAGAGAAGCCACTAAAAAGAAAAGCCCACAAGAAATGTAGTTAAACCAATCCTGGAAATAAAATGAAATAAAATAATTTCAGTGAATTGAAATGGATACAATTAAAGACAAAAAGAGCTGAGACAAAAAGAAAATAAATATCAGTATTGTAGATTTACACCCAACCATATTGACAATGATAATAAGTGTAAATGGTCTAAACTAGCTCTGTTAAATAGAAATATATCTATAATACGAGCCACATAGATACTTCAAATTTTTCTAGCAGTCACATAAAGAGTAAAACTATGTGAAATTAATTTTAATAATTTATTTCATTTAACCCAAAATATCTAAAATAGTGCCGTTTCAATATGTAATCAATATACAAATTAGTAATGAGAAGTTTTTCATCTAAGCCTCAAATGTGTATTTTATAGGTGAAGCATATTATAAATTATTTTTAAGTTTATTTTTATTTTTATAATTGACAAATAATTGTGTATATTTATGGGATACAATTTTTTTTTTTTTTAAGATGGAGTTTTGCTCTTGTTGCCCAGGCTGGAGTACAGTGGCGTGATCTTGGCTCACTGCAACCTCTGCCTCCTGGGTTCAAGCGATTCTCCTGCCTCAGCCTCCCAAGTAGCTGGGACTACAGGCGTGTGCCACCACATCTGCCCAGCTAATTTTTTGTATTTTTAGTAGATACAGGGTTTCACCGTGTTAGCCAGGATGGTCTCGATCTCTTGACCTCATGATCCACCCGCCTCGGCCTTCCAAAGTGCTGGGATGATAGGCATGAACCACCATGCCCAGCGTGATAGGATTTTTAAACTTCTTTTGTAGGAACATAGTAGGTACGTATATTTATGGGGTATGTGGGGTATTTTGATACAGGCATACAATCTGTAATAATCACATGAAGGAAAATGATGTGAATCATCTCAAGTATTTATCCTTTGTGTTCCAAACAATCCTATTGTACTCTTTCAGTTATTTTAAAATGTACAATTAAATGACTATTGAATATAGTCACCGTGTGGTGCTATCAAATACTAGATCTTACTCATTCTTTCTAGCTATTTTTTGTACCCATTAACTAGCCCTTCCTCCACACCTCAGCACTACCCTTCTCAGCCTCTGGTCACCAATTCTACTCTCTATGTCCATGAGTTCAATTATTTTAATTTTTTAGCTCCCACAAACAAGTGAGAACATGCAAAGTTTCTCTTTCTGTGCTTGGCTTATTTCACCTAACATACTGACCTCTAGTTCCATCCATGTTATTGCAAATGACAGGATCTATCTCTCTCTCCCTCTCTCTCTTTTTTTTTTTTTTTTTTGAGACAAAGTCTCTCTCTGTCACCCAGGCTGGAGTGTAGTGGTGGGATCTTGGCTCACTGCGACCTCCACCTCCCTGGTTCAAGCAGTTCCCCTGCCTCAGCCTCTCCAGCAGCTGTGATTACAGGCTCACAGCACCACCCCCAGCTAATTTTTTTTTGTAATTTTAGTAGAGAAGGGGTTTCATCATGTTGGCTAGACTGGTCTTGCACTCCTGACCTCAGGGTATCTGCCCGCCTCAGCCTCCCAAAGTGCTGGGATTACAGGTGTGAGCCACTGTGCCAGGCCTATCTCATTCTTTTAATGGCTGAATAGTACTCCACTGTGTACATGTATGTACCCACTTTCTTTATCCATTTAATTGTTGGTAGATACTTAAGTTGCTTCCAAATCTTAGTTATTGTGAGCAGTACTGCAACAAACATGGGAGTGAAGATCTCTCTTTGATATAACGGTTTCCTTTCTTTTGGGTACATAACCAGTAGCGGGATTACTGGATCATATGGCAGCTCTAATTTTAGTTTTTTGAGAAACCTCCAAACTGTTCTCCATAGTGGTTGTACTAATTTACAATCTCACCAAGAGTGTATGAAGCTCCCTTTTTTCTGCATCCTTGCCAGCACTTATTATTGCCTGTCTTTTGAATACAAACCATTTTAACTGGAGTGAAATGATATCTCATTGTAGTTAATTTGCATTTCTCTGATGATCAAGTATGTTGAACACCTTTTCATATCCCTATTTGCTGTTTGTATGTCTTCTTCTGAGAAATGTCTATTCAACTCTGCCTATTTTTTGACAAAATTATTAGATTTTTTTCCTATAGAGCTCTTTGAGGTCCTTGTATATTCTGGTTATTAATCCCTTGTGAGATGGACAGTTTGAAAAATATTTTCTCCAATTCTGTGGGTTGTCACTTCACTTTATTGATTGTTTCCTTTGTTGTGCAGAAGCTTCTTAGCTTGATGTGATCCCATTTGTCCATTTTTGCTCTGGTTGTCTTTGCTTGTGTGGTCAAAAAATCTTTGCCTAGTCCCATGTCCTAGAGCTTCCTAAAGTTTTCTTTGAGTAGTTTTATGGTTTGAAGTCTTAGATTTAAGTTTTTAATCCATTTTGATTTGATTTTTCTATATGGCAGGAGATAGGGGTCTAGTTTCATTCTTCTGCATATGGATATCCAGTTTTCCCAATGCCATTTATTGAAGAGACTGTCCTTTCTCTAATATATGTTCTTGGCACCTTTGTTAAAAATGAGTTCACTATAGACATATGCACTTGTTTCTAGATTCTCTAAATTCTGTTCCATTAATCTATGTCTCTGTTTTATGCCAGTACCATGCTGGTTTGTTTACTAAAGCTCTGTAGTATAATCTGAAGTCAGGTAATGTGATTCCCCCAGTTTTGTTCTTTTTGCTTGGGATAGCTTTGGCTATTGTGAGTATTTTGTAGTTCCAAATAAATTTTAGGATTGATTTTCTATTTCTGTGAAGAATGTCATTGATATTTTGATAGAGATGAATCTGTAGGTTGCTTTGGATAGTATGAACATTTTAACAGTATTGATTCTTCCAATTCATGAACATGGAATATCTTTTTTTTGGTGTCTTCTTCAGTTTCTTGCATCAATGTTTTATAATTTTCATTGTAGAGATGTATTACTTCTTTGCTTTAGTTAGTTCTTGCGGATTTAATTTTTATTTGTAGCTTTTGAAAATGGGATTAGTCTCCTGATTTCTTTTTTAGAGTGTTCACCGTTGGCATATAGAAATCCTACTGATTTTTGTTATGCTGATTTTGTATCCTGTAACTCTACTGAATTTATCAGTTCTAATAGTTTTTTAAATAAAGTCATTAGATTTTTTAAAATATGAGATTATATATTTGGCAAACAAAGATAATTTGACTTCTTCCTTTCCAATTCGGATGCCCTTTATTTTTTTCTATTGTCTGATTGCTCTAGCTGGGACTTCCAGTGCTATGTTGAATAACAGTGGTGAATGTGGGTATCCTTGTCTTTTTCCAGATCTTAGAGAAAAGGCTCTCAGTTTTGTCTCATTCAGTATGATACTAGCTTTGAGTCTGTCATATATGGCTTTTATTAGATTGAGGTATGATTCTTCAATTCCTAGTTTTTTAAGGTTTTTTTATTTTTTAATCATGAAAGCGTGTTGAATTTTGTCAGATATATTTTCAGCATCAATAGAAAAGATCATATGGTTTTTGTCCTTCATTCTGTTATTTGATATATCACATTGATTGATTGAACCATCCTTGCATCCCAGGGTAAATTCCATATGGTCATGATGAATGATCTTTCTAATGTGTTATTGAATTCGGTTTGTTGAATATTTTTGCATCAGTGTTCATCAGGGATATTGGCCTGTAGCCTGTTGCTTTTTTATGATACACATTTGTCTAGTTTTGGTATCAGGATAAGACTGGCCTCTTAGAATGAGTTTCTATAGAAGTATTCCCTCCTCTTCTATTTTTCAGGTTGGTTTCAGTAGAATTAGTATTAGTATTAGTTCTTTAAATGTTTGGTAAAATTCAGCAGTGAAGCCATTGGGTCCTGGTCTTTTCTTTGCTAAGAAACATTTTATTATGGCTTCAGTCTTGTTACTTGTTATGGTTCTGTTCAGGTTTTGGATTTCTTCATGGTTCAATCCTAGCAGGTTGTTTGTATTTGGGAATTTATTAATTTCTTCTAGGTTTCCCAGTTTATTGGAATATTGTCGCTGATAGTAGCCTCTAATGATCCTTTGAATGTCTGTGTTATCATGTTGTAATGTCTCCTTTTTTATCTCCGATTTTATTTATTTTGGCATTCTCTCTTTTTTTCTTAGTGTGATTAAAGTTTGTCCATTTTGTTTATCTTTTCAAAAAACTGATGCTTTTTTTTGCTGATCTTTTGTACTGTTTTCTTTATTTCAATTTCATTTATTTCTCCTCTGATCTTTATTATTTTTTTCTTCCATTAATTTTGGGTTTGATTTGCTCTTGCTTTTCTAGTTCCTTAAGATGCATCATTAGGTCGTTTATTTGAAGTTTGTCTTTTTTGACGTAGTCACTTATAGATATAAACTTCACTTTTAGTAATACTTTTACTGTATCCCATATGTTGTGTTTCTATTATCATTTTTAATTTTCTTCTTAATCTCTTCATTTACCCAACAGTCACCCAGGAATGTATTATTTAATTCCCATGTGTTTGTATAGTTTCCAAAATTATTCTTATCATCAACTTCTAGTTTTATTCCATTGTAGTCAGAGAAGGTACTTCTTATTTCAATTTTTGAATGTTTTAAGACTTGATTTGTGGCCTAACATATGGTCTCTCCTTGAGAATGATTTATGTCCTGAGGAGAAAAATGTGTATTCTGTAGCTGTTAGGTAAAATGTTCTGTAAACATTAACATATTAGGTTCATTTGTTCTATAGTGCAGATTAAGTCCAATGTTTCTTTGTTGAATTCCTCTGGAAAAAATCTGGAAGATCTGTCTAATGCTGAAAATGGCACGGTGCAGTCTCCATCTGTTGTTGTATTGGGGTCTACCTCTCTTTTTAGTTCTAATAATATTTGCTTTATATATATGGATACTCCAGAGTTGGGTTTATATATGTTTATAATTGTCATGTCTTTTTGTTTAATTGACTCATTTATCATTATATAATGAACTTCTTTGTCTTCTTTTATAGTTTTTTGTCTTAAAATCTATTTTGTCTGATATAAGGATAGTTATTCCTGCTCTTTTTTGGTTTCTTTTGGCATAGAATGTCTTTTTCCATCCCTTTATTTTCAGTCTGTGTATGTTTTTATAGGTGAAGTGTGTTTCCTGTACGCAACAGATCACCAAGTCTTGGTTTTCTTTTTTTTCCTTTCGAGATGGAGTCTTACTCTGTTGCCCAGGCTGGGGTGCAATGATGCAATCTTGGCTAACTGCAATCTCTGCCTCCCAGGTTCAAGTGATTCTCCTACCTCAGCCTCCCAAGTAGCTGGGATTACAGGCGCACACTACCACATTCAGCTAATTTTTGTATTTTCAGTAGAGATGGGTTTTCACTATGTTAGTCAGGCTGGTCTCAAACTCTTGACCTCAAGGGATCTGCCAGCCTTGGCTTCCCAAAGTGCTGGGATTACAGGCATGAGCCACTGCACCTGGCCAGATCTTGTTTTTCAATCCATTCAGTTACTCTCTGTTTTTTTTTTTTTTTTTTTCCTGAAAGAATCTCACTCTGCCACTGAGGCTAGAGTACAGTGGTATGATCTCTGTTCACTGCAATCTCTGCCTCCTGGGTTTAAGCAATTTTTATGCCTTAACCTCCTGAGTAGCTGGGATTAGAGGCATATGACACCATGCCTGGCTGATCTTTGTATTTTTAGTAGAGATGGGGTTTTACCATGTTGACCATACTAGTCTTGAACTCCTGGCCTTAACTGATCCACCCGCCTTGGCCTCCCAAGGTACTGGGATTACAGGAATGAGCCACCATGCCCAGCCAACTCTATTTCTTTTGATTGGAGCATTTAGTTCATTTACATTCAATGTTATTCTTGGTAAGTAAGGACTTCTGTCATTTTGTTATTTGTTTCCTGGTTGTTTGGTTGCCTTCTTTTTCTTCCTGTCTTCCTTTTAGTGAAGGTGATTTTCTCTGGTGGCAATTTCTTAATTTCTTGCTTTTTATTTTTTGTATATCCATTGTATTTTTAGATTTGAGGTTACCATGAGGCTAGCAAATAATATCTTATAACCCATTATTTTAATTCATTTAAATTCTTGACAACTTAACACTGATTGCATAAACAAACAAAAGGCAAAAATAAAACTAATAAAAACTCTACGCTTGAACTTTGTCTCTCTGCTTTTTACTTTTTAGTTGTTTCTATTTCTATCTTATTATACTGTCTATGTCTTGAAAAGTTGTTGTAGTTATTATTTTTGATCAGTTCATCTTTCCATTTTTCTACTTAAGATATAGTTTACTCACCACAATTGCAGTGTTGTAATATCCTGTGTACTATTACCAGTGAGTATTGTACCTTCAGATTATTTCTTATTGCTCATTAACATCCTTTTGTTTTAAATTGAAGAGCTCCCTTTAGAATTTATTGTAGGAAAGGTCTAGTATTGATGAAATTTCTCAGATTTGGTTTTCTGGCAAAGTATTTCTCCTTCATGTTTGAAGCATATTTTCAATGAATCTACTCTTCTAGGATACAAGATTTTTCCTTCAATATTAGAAGATGTCACCTACTCTCTCCTGGCCTATAAGGTTTGCACCGAGGAGTCTACTGCCCGACGTGTTGGAACTCCATCGCATGTTGTTTCTTTTCTCTGGCTGATTTTACAATTCTTTCTTTATTCTTAGCATTTGGAAGTTTGATGATTAAGTAATTTGTGGTAGTCTTCTTTGGGTTAATTTCACTTGGTCTTTTAAAGCTTTCTTATACTTGAATATTGATATCTTTCTCCAGGTTTGTAAAGTTCTCTGTTACTATCCCTCTCAATAAAATTTATACCTCTATCTCTCTCCCTACCTCCTCCTTAAGGCCAAACTTTTAGATTTGCCCTTCTGAGGCTTTTTTACAGGTTTAGCAATATGAAGTTAAAACCAACTATGGTGAGCATTCACTTGAGTTTTGGTTCTCATGAAAGTGTCTTTGTGTGTCTGTGTAGATTGTTACTAAATTTTGTGTTCCCGTGGGGAGGAGGATCAGTGAAGGCTTCTATTCAGCCAACTTTCTCCACCTCCTTTCAATGCGATGTTTTGATCTATGTATACATTATTGAAAGATTGAATCAAGCTAATTAACATGTCCATCAACTTATTTTTTTTTGTGGTAAGAATGGTAAACATCTATTTTGTGATTTTGAAATATGCAATACATTATTATTAACTGTGGTTGCCATGCAGTGCAACAGATTACTAAAACTTACTCCTCCACTCTAACTGAAAGTTTGTACCCTTTGATCCACATTTTCCCTTTCCCCATTCTCCGCTTCCTCTGCCCTCTGGTAACCACCTTCAACTCTGTTTTGGTGAGAGCTCATATGGTGGCATCTAAAATAATTGATCACATTGCAATTTATACTAGCTGTATTTCATTGCTCCATAGCCATATGTGGCTAGTGGCTATCATATTGTACAGTTTAGGTCTAAACACTCCAATTAAAAGTCAAAGATTGTCATTGAATCAAGGAAAGCAAAACTTAATTTTATGCTGAAAGCCACTTTATATGAAGACACAGATAGGACAGAAGTAAACAGATGTAAAAAGATATTCTATCCAAAGACTCATCAAAAGAAATTTGAAGTTGCTGTATTAATATCAAAGTAGATTTCAAAATAAGGAATTTACTAGAAATAAACAGAAACATTTCATAATGATGAAGTGGTAAATTCATTAAGAGAACTCACCAAGCCTAAATGTTCATGCATCTTAATAAAAGAGCTTCAAAACAGATGAAATAAAATCTAATGGATGTGAAAAAATAACTAGGCAAACTTACAATTATAGTTGGAGATTTTAAGAGCCCTCTCGGTAGCAAAGGGGTAGAAGCAAGTTTTTTGGGGTAATGGAAATATTCTATACCATGATAAGGATAGTGGTTATATGACTATACATTTGTCATACTTAATTGAATTATTCACTTAAAATTCATGAATTTTATTAGATATAAATTGTACTTCAATAAAGGTTGATTAAGTAAGAAAACTTTGAGCTACAAGTGATGTCTTACACGTTAGCTTTCAAAAATTGTGTGAATATATATTTATTTTAAAAATCAAACAGAACAAAGGGTATAAAATGAAAAGTAAAAGTTGTTTTCTCTTCAAATTTCCACTTCTTAATCATATTATTTCATATCACTCAACAGACACAATTTTTAATGTAAATTTCCAAAAGTCTTTAATGTACGTATAAATAAACATTGATCAGGTATGCCTATGTTTAAAATTTTCTTTTCTTTTTTTTCTTTGTATACAAGTAGATTCATATTCTAAGACTGAAAAAAATCTCGAACACTGAAACAGGCAGGTTTACTTTCTTTTTTTTTCTTACTGGCTGAATATTCTTGTATTGCATTGATTATTCTAATTGATTTAACCACTCCTATACTGGAAGATATTCAGATTTATTCTACGTTCTGAGAAAATAAAAAATGTTACAATGGATACTCGTGGGCAGATATTTTTTGTATCTTGTATTTGCTCTTTAAGATAGATTCCTAGCCATGGACTTGTGGGGCCATTGTTTATATAAATTAGAAATTCTGATGAATGTAGTTGAACTGCGTTTCTAAAAACGTATTCATTCACTCCAACAATACCTGTTTCCACATATTCATGCTGATTTGGGGAATTATCAGACATTTTAATCTTCACCAATCTAAAAGGTAAGAACATGCTACCTCCTTATTTTTCACTAAATTGTGACATTTTCCTTGCAATAAAATAGGATAGAACTGTTAGGACTGTCTTTGATAACCAGTAGACTTCAGAATGGATATATCTGCCTCCTAGAACTCCTAACTTCTGATGAAGACCTAAATGATTTCTACAGCTGCTGAGAGAAATCATCTATTTTTTTTTATTATTTAGGAATCCATCCTCTTTTCCTTTTATAGTCATATTGCAGTATGTTTTCCATATAGATCTACCACTTTAGATCTTATGGAGTAGAATATGTATTCATGTGTCTCTTAGAGTTTATGTTTTTAGTCTCTTTCTTTAAATACTTTTGCTCTCCCCAGTGTTGCCCTCCCCCATGGGTATTTAATCATGTATATGACAAACCAGCATTACATGTGATTCTCCTAGTAATGCCATATGGTTTCCCTGAATGGGAATAGATGGAGGAATTTATTGACTTTGATCATTGCACTATAACAAATACAATTATGGCATGGGAAACTTCCTACTTTAGTTCAAGAGAAAATGGGGTAACCCCCTCCTTTGGCTGATTTGTGTGTCTGAATGAATCAGGAGGTTTTCTCCAGATCCCATCCCCTTTCATATGCAATAATTGAGCTGATGTGTCCATATGCATTACTGGTGAAGGATTTCTCTCCACCCCTGCCTTGCCAATCAAATAATCACTCCTTAAAACAGAGGGAATGATTTAGCAGTTGAAGTGTTGGCTTTGAAACACTTAGAGTTGGTGGCATCTTTTAAAGTTTCATCAGGATTGACTTAGTCCCTCATCCTGGAAATATCACAACCACATGGAACCTTAAGTTATTGCAGAAGAGCTGTTTTTGTAAGAAACCCCGAACCTGGGGGCCCTATTTTCTCTGAGACTGTTGAACATACAAAAGCATGTGTTTCTGAACTGTGGCCTTAACCATATAAACTAAGAACCTAAAATTCAGGTCTTTGTTATGCCCAGCCAGTTTGACAATTTTAAATGGATACTGTAGGCTGAATATTAGTACACTTTTTAACTTACAGTACTATGTGCATTTTGACATATTCGGAGTTCTTTTATTCTTTTTATAGTTCTATAGTTGTCTCTAGGAGTAACTAAGTCACTTTGTTTGGGTAAATTACCAGATGGGTGTTGTTTTCTGAAACCCTAGCAAAATTAGCCTTCTCCTTACTTTGAGTTCTTAAGAAAAGGAAAAGAGAAAGTAAAGTGAGCTTCAAAGCAGGACGCTCAGCTGGAATTCCTGCTTTAAGTACTGTTTCCAGTGAAGGCAACTGTCAGGGAGTTACATGCCCCTTTAGCCTTGGCCTAGGCTCTTTGAGGACTGTCTCTGCCACTATTGTGACCTATAGTTTTGGTCAAATAATAAAGAATGAAAGAAGTCTCCTTTGCCCACAAAGAAATGGTACATGTAACACAGTATCTGAGGAAGGCACTTAGAGGTGGAAACAAGGGGTCAAAACAAGGGTCATTGGAATACAAGGAAATGTCTTTGTGTGGGAGACACAACCTGCTGTGTGATTGCCAAGCTCTCTTTGGAGGAGAATCAGGCAAATTTGTTCTCACACTTGATGGGACAGGAAGGGTCCCCAGGGGCGTGCAGATCATCAGGACGCTGGGTCACTAAGAAACACAGGAGCCCACTTAGCACAGATCTGAATGGAAATCCTTTAAAACAATAAAAACTTAGCAGCAAGGCCCTTTGTTTCAGGCTTCATTTAAATAGCAACAGTTCTGTGTCTCTTGGTAGCCTTGAAGCTTCCGCTCCGTTGTCCCCTAAGTCTGGCACCTCATGTTAGAGAGCTGCTTGGACAGTCATTCTTCTGCACTCCCTCTCCAAGGTGGCTGTGATCTGGGCTTCCTGGGCTCCTGGGTAATTTCTCATGTGTTTTTCATCTGTGAGACCCTGCTTGTGCTCTTGTTGTCTGGGAAGTCTGTGGCAAATCCTCCCAGCCTTTGGAACAAAGGGGGTTCTGATAAGTGTCTCATCAGCAGCTGATCTCTATTAAACAATACATGCCTTTTCTTTTTGTTTTTTGTTTTTTTTTTCCCAGCATCCTGCTGGTTGCCAATGGCACTGTGTCCCCCTCATCCAAACACCACTAAGGAATGGGATTCTTGTGACTTTTCTTTATAAAACAGCCAGTAGGTCCCAATAAGGGCTCTTTCTTGACATCAATCACCGTCCTGTTGAGAGTCCTGAACAGGCCATTTTAATTGACCAGAACCAAATCCAGTTGTTTGGTCATGGAAAATGAATGCCATTAGATTGGTTTTCCTTTGCACACTTTGCAGAGTTAAAGATTAAACATACAAGCACTCTGTTACTAAGATGTAATTAGCCAAAATAATTTCAAAGGCTTTTTTAATCTTAAAAATTAGATGGAATTTCAGACACTGTAATGAAAATAATCTTTGTACTAATAGAAGGTTCTATGACTCTTTTATTTTTCCATTACATAACTGACATTGGCATAGTATGGGTAGGTGGTTTAGGGAACTGTTTAACCAGATTTGCAAATTTGGACAAATTTTTGAGCCACACAGAAAACTCAGTCTTTTTATTTATACAATGGGGGCAATAATATCACTTATCTTCCAGAGATATCATGAAGATTTAGTAAAAAAGTAAATGCTAGCCAACAAAAGTCTGCTTAGTACGAAGTATGCAGAAATTTTATAGTTGGCAAAATAAATTTAATTAAAATAACTCTATGACATTAAGGCTTTAAAAATTACAGAGGGAAAAATTATGGTTTTACAGTCTACATTTGGTGCATTATGTCACTATGCAAGATAAACACTTTTTGTTAGCTCCTTCTTCCATTTCTACCTGGGCTTGATGTATTCAGTGTTTAATTCCCCAGGGAAAATCAGGGAAGTACATGTGACTGATTTTGTTTTTTCACTCCCTTTTCTGAGTCCCTGCCTCTCTCCTGTGCATATATTTCTCATAGCACTTACTAAATTGTCTTGAGATTATCCATTTACCTGTCTGAATTTCCCACTAGGACAAGAGCTTTTTGAAGGCAGAGACTGTGTCTTATTTATCTTTGTATCACGAGCACCTTTCATAACACTTGGCACGTAGAGCTGTGGTAGGTCCTGAATAAATGTTTCATGACTGACCAAATGTATTTTTAAGGACTTTTTGCCAGCTTGGAACAGAACTTAGCTATTATTAACTACGACTGGAAAAATTTTAAAAAATAAAATGTTTTCATGTTGAGAAAATATTATTACAGTGAAAAATATATTTTATTTTTAGTATCAAATAATTTAAAAATAATTGTTATATTTTTGAATGTCTCAAAAATACTGGAAAGCTCAAAAAAGAAAATAACAGATACCCATACATCTATCACTAAAATTAAACGAATATAAATGCTTTGCTTTAGCTTGTTTTCTGTGTTTATAAAAAGTTTAATATTAAAGATGGAGCTACCCTCACCCACTTGAGCTCCTCACTCTCTTCCTCCCATTGCTTCTTTCTCTTCCCTTACTCTCTGAAGGTAATTACCATCCTGAAATTGTGTGTATCTTATCTAGTAAAATTATAAATCAACTGGATTTTTTTCTTCCATCAAAGTAGAGATTTTAAAAAAAATCTTTTAAATTTTTCTCTCTTTTTTTGGTAAAATGCTCTTTTCTCTTAACCCCAAAGCCATGCTAACTAGAATAGCAGAAAATGTCATGGCATGTCTTTGGCTAGAGGGCCTGATTGGAGAGGGGTGCAGATTTTAAACATGACCATCTCATGACTTTTGTTTGCTTAATAAAAAAGTGTGATCTGGGAATTGAGACACCTTGCATTTCTTGGTCTGAAAACCACAAATGCTATATCTAAGAACTAGACACTTCATTTTTCACAATCTACATATGTTCTGGAAATAGTCATTAACCTCTTTGTCATGTGTGAATAAGAATTTTTCTGCTTGAAGAAAAAAAATATTTATTTTGTTCATTTTCCTAGCCATACACCTTCACCAGTTCTCTTTCACTTTACTTCACTTTGTACATGTAACATAGCAGAGTACACCCTAGGATTTAGTGTAGTTTTACACAACTTGTTATTTCCCAGATTCGAATTTTTTGAAAAATTGAAGTGTAACTCACATATTATGAAATTCACCCTTTTAATGTGTACAATTCAGCAGATTTTAGTATATTCATGAGGTTGTACAGCTATCACCACCGTCTAATTGCAGAACATTTTCATTATCCCAAAAAGAAACCCATACCCATTAGCAGGCACCCCCCATTTCCTCTCCTTCCCTACCCCTAAACAATCACAAATCTATTTTCTATTTCTATGGGTTTGCCTGTTCTGGACATTTCATGCAATTGAAGTCCTAGGATATGCGGCCTTTTGTGTCTGACTTCTTTCACTTAGCATGAGGTTTTGAAGTTTGATCCATACTGTAGCATGTGTCAGTACTTCATTCTGTTTCATGACTAAATAATATTCCATTCTATGGATAAACCACATTTTGTTTAATCTTTAATTGGTGATAAACTTTTGTGTGGTTTCTACTTTTTGGCTGCTATAAATAATGCTGTTATGAGTATTAATGTAAAAGTTTTGTTTTCAGTTCTCTTGGGTATATGCACAGGAGTGTTATCACCAGGTCATACGGAACCCTATGTTTAACTTTTTGAGGAACTGCCAAATTGTTTCCCAAAGTGGCTGCATCATTTTACACTTGAGAAAGCAGTGTATGAGTGTTCCAATTTTTCTACATTCTTACCGATACTTGTTATGGTTTGTCTTTTTGATTATAACCATCTATTGGGTGTGAAGTTATATCTCATTATGGTTTTGATTTGCATTTCCCTAATGACTAATGATAGTGAACATCTTTTCATATGCATATTGGCCACCTACATATATTCTTTGGAGAAATGTCTATTCAAATCCTTTGCTCATGTATTAATTGAATTATTTGTCTTTTATTGTTGAGTTTTAAGAGCTCTTATTGTTGAGAGTTCTTAAAACTCAACAATAAAGGATTCTGGAAACTAGATTCTTTTCCAAATATATGATTTGTAAACTAGTATAGCCATTATGGAAAACGGTGTGGAGATTCCTCAAAAAATAAAAAATAGCACTACCATACGATACATCAATTCCTTTCCTGGGTATGTATCCAAAAAAGCTGTTGTGTATGTGTGTTTGTGTGTGTGTGTGTGTGTGTGTGTGTATGTTTTCATGGAAGCAAGTTGAATTTTATCAAATGCTTTTTTTTTCCATTTCTATTGAGATGATTATGTGGTTTCCTTGGTTGATATTCTGTTAATATGGTGTACACCATTGATTAGTTTTGATATGTTGAAACAACCTTGTATTTCTCAGATAAATCTCACTGATTACGGCATATAATTATAGTTATATGTTATTGAAATCAGTTTGCTATTATTTTGTTGAGAATTTTTGTCTCTATATTTATTACATTTATAAGAGCTAGTGTTCCACAGCTTTTTTTTTTTTTCTTGTGATCACTTTGTCTAATTTTGGAATCAGGTTAATACTGGCCTCACGGAATGATATGGAAAATACTTCTTCCTTTTCTATTTATTGAAACCGTTTGTGAAGAAGTAGTGTTAAGTATTCCTATTAAACATTTGGTAGAATTTACCAGTGAAACCATTTGGTTCTGACCTTTTTTTGGTGGGATTTTGATTATTAATTTAATATTTTAATTTGCTATAGATTCACTCAAATTTTCTGTTTCTCCTTGAATTAGTTTGGGTAGACTGTATTCATTTAGGAATTTGTCCATTTCGCCTAAGTTATCTAATTAGTTAGCATATGATTGCTTATAGTATTCTCTAATAATTGTTTTTATTTCTCTAAGATTGGTAGGAATGTTCCCTCTTTCATTTCTGATTCATAATTTAAGTCTTTTTTCTTTTTTACCAGAGGGTTTATTAATCGTGTTGATCTTTTCAAAAAACAAATCATCAGACTTCGGGGGAAGATGGCAGACAGGAAACGGGGCTAATGTGCAGCTCCCACATGAATGGACAGAACACTGTGTGGAGACTCACACTGTGATCTTTTCTCCCAGGTTCGCTGCAAGAACATACCAGGAAAACTGAAAGAATTCAAAGATCCTTTGAAAGAAGCAGCATGCCACTGCAAATTCCACAAAACAGCTGAAAAACTGTGAGTTCCCAAAGTGTGAGGGGGGATCCTACCTCCAAACACACATCCCACCTGGGGAATCTGAAAATCCAGATCACAGGAGAAGGAGTCAACCTTACCTAGAAATGAAATGCTTCACTTAAAAGACACAGAATGGCAAAATGATTAAAAATCCACCAACCAAGTATCTGTCTTCAAGAGACTCACTGAACATGTAAGGACTCACGTAAGCTTAAGGCAATGGGATGGAAAAAGATATTCCACACAAATGGAACCCAAAAGTGAGCAGGAGTAGCTATTCTTCTATCAGATGAAAGAGACTTTAAAGCAACAACAGTAAAAAAAGACAAAGAGGGACATTATATAATGGAAAAAGGAATAGTCCAACAGGAAACTATGACAATTCTAAACATAGTTGCACCTAACACTGGAGCTCCCAAATTTATAAAACAATTACTCTTAGACCTAAGAAATGAGATAGATGGCATTTGCAATAATAGTGAGTGACTTCAAGTTTCCACTGACAGCACTAGACAAGTCATCAAGACAGAAAGTCAACAAAGAATCAATTGACTTAAACAATGCCATAGAATATATGGACTTAACAGATATTTGCAGAACGTTCTACCTAACAACTGCAGAATATACATTCTTTTCTTCAAAACAAGGAGCATTCTTCAAGATAGACCAGATGATAGACCACAAAAAGTCTCAGTACATTTAAGAAAATAAAAAATATCCTCTCAGACCACACTGGAATAAAACTGGAAGTTAACTCCAAAAGGAACCTTCAAAACTGTAAAAATCCATGGAAATTATATAATCTGCTCTTGAATAATCTTTGGATCAACAGTGAAATCAAGATGGAAATTAAAAAATTCTTTGAACTGAGCAATAATAGGGACACAAGTTATCAAAACTTCTGGGGTACAACAAAGGCAATGCTAAGAGGAAAGTTTATAGCATTAAATGTCTACATCATAAAATCTGAAAGAGTGCTAATAAACAATCTATCACACTTCAAGGAACTAAAGAAACAAGAACAAATCAAACCTAAACTCAGTAGAAGAAAAGAAATAACAAAGATAAGAGCAGAACTAAACAAAATTGAAGCAATAAAATAATACAAAAGATAAATGAAACAAAAAGCTGGATCTTTGAAAAGATAAACAAAATTGATGGACCATTAGTGTGATTAACCAAGAAAAGAAGAGAGAAGATCTAAATAAGCTCAATTAGAAATAAAATAAGAAATTTTACAACTGATATCACAGAAATACAAAAGATCATTCAAGACTACTATGAACACATTTACACATACAAACTAAAAAATCTAGTGGAGATGGATAGATCCCTGGAAATGTACAACCTCCCGCAGATATAAATCAGAAATAAATAGAAACTGAACAGATCAATAACAAGTAACAAGATTGAAACAGTAATAAAAGAATTACAAACAAAAAAAGTCCAGGACCAGATGGATTCACAGCTGAATTCTATCAGACATTGAAAGAAGAATTGGTACCAGTCTTACTAAAATTATTCCAAAATATAGGGAAAGAGGGAATCCTTTTCAAATCATTCTATGAAGCCAGGAAAGGACACAACAAAAAAGAGAATTACAGATCAACATCCCTGATGAACATAGATACAAAATCCTCAACAAATACTAGCTAACCAAATCCAACAGCATATCAAAAAGATAATCCACTATGATTAAGCAGGTTTCATACAGTGATGCAGGGATGGTTTAACATATACAAGTTAATAAATGTGATACACCACATAAACAGAATTAAAAACAAAAATCATATTAGGTAAGTGCAAAAGTAACTGTAGTCTTTACATTGTTGGAATTTGCTGTTTGATATTGGAATACATTCTTAAATAAATGTGGTTAAGTTATACATCATTTTAATGGGCATTTCTTGCTTTATGTTTTTTTGCCAATGACTTATTTACTATTTATTTCATGTTTATTTTAGACTATGGAAATGATGTTATATAAAAAGCAAATGAGTGATTTTCTTATTTGAGTTCAAAATGGGTTGTATCACAGTGGAGACAACTTGCAACATCAGCGACACATTTGGCCTGGAACTGCTAACAAATGTACAGTGCAGTGGTAGTTTAAAAAGTTTTGCAAAGGAGACAACAGCCTTAAAGATGAGGAGCATAGTAGCTGGCCGTCAGAAGTTGACAACGACCAATTGAGAGCAATTATTGAAGCTGATCCTTTTACAACTACATGAGAAGTTGCTGAAGAACTCAACATCTACCATTCTATGGTCAATCGGCATTTGACACAAATTAAAAAGTTGAAAAAGCAGCCAGGCGCGGTGGCTCACGCCTGTAATCGAAGCACTTTGGAGGCCAAGGCGGGCGAATCACCTGAGGTCGGGAGTTCAAGACCAGCCTGACCAACATGGTGAAACCCCGTCTTAAAAAAAAAAAAAAAGTTGAAAAAGCTCAATAAGTGGGTGCCTCATGAGTGAAAATTAAAAAATTGTCATTTTGAAGTGTCATGTTCTCTTATTCTTTGCCACAACAATGAAACATTTCTTGATCAGATAGTGACATGGGATGAAAAGTGGATTTTGTATGACAACTGACAATGGCCAGCTCAGTGGTTGAACCGAGAAGAAGCTCCAAAACACTTCCCAAAGCCAAATTTGCACCAAAAAGGTTATCATCACTGTTTGGTGGTGTGCTGCCAGTCTTATCCACTGCAGCTTTCTGAATCCTGGCAAAACCATTATATCTGAGAAATATGCTCAGGAAATCAATGAAAACTGCAATGCCTGCAGCTGGCATTGGTCAACAGAAAGGGCCCAATTCTTCTCTACAACAATGCCTAACTGCATGTTGCACAACCAATGCTTCAAAAATTGAATGCATTGGACTATGAAATTTTGTCTCATCTGCCATATCCACTTGACCTCTCACGAGTTGACTACCACTTCTTTAAGCATCTCAACAGCTTTTGACAGGAAAAACACTTCCACAATGAGCAGGATGTAGAAAATGCTTTCCAAGAGTTCATTGAATATCAAAGCACAGATTTTTATGCTACAGGAATAAACAAACTTATTTCTCATTGGCAAAAATGTGTTGATTATAATGGTTCCTGTTTCGATTAATAAAGATGTGGTTTGAGTCTAGTTGTAATGACTGAAAATTCATGATCAACTGCAATTGCTTGTGCACCAACCTCATATGATCATCTCAATAGGTGCAGAAAAAAATTAGACAAAATCAGCAAAGTTGGCATAGAAGGGATATACCTCAAGATAATAAAAGCCATCTATGAAAAACCTACAGCCAACATTATACTGAACGGGGACACACTGAAAAGCATTTTCTCTGAGGACTGAGACACAACAGAGATGCCCACTTCCACCACTTGTATTCAATATAGTACTGGAAGTCCTAGCCAGAGCAATCAGACATGAAAGAAATAAAAGTGTCAAAATCAGTAAAGAGGATACTGAAGTGTTGTTGTTTGCTGATGATATGATTGTGCACCTAGAAAACCGTAAAGACTCATCCAGAAACTCCTAGATCTGATAAATGAATTCAGTAAAGTTTCAGGATACAAAACCAAGGTACACAAATTAGTAGGACTGTTGTACACCAACAATGACCAAGCTGAGAAACAAATCAAGAACAAAATTCCTTTTACAATAGCTGCAAAAAAATTAAAATAGGACTATACTTAACCAAGAAGGTGAAAGATGTCTACAAGAAAAACTGCAAAACACTGTTGAAAGAAATTAATGACTCAAACAAATGGAAACACATCCGATGCTCATAGATAGGTAGAATCCATAGTGTAAAAATGACCATACTGCCAAAAGCAGTCTACAGATTCAGTGCAATTCCCATCAAAATATCACCATGGTTCTTCACAGAACTAGAAGAAAGAATCTGAAAATTCATATGAAACCAAAAAAAGATCCACATAGTCAAAGTAAGACTAAGCAAAAGAACAAATCTGGAGGTATCACATTACTCACTTTCAAACTATGCTACAAAGCTATAGTTACCAAAACAGCATGATATTGGTGTAAAAATAGGCATGTCGACCAATGGAACAGAATAGAGAACCCAAAATAAAGCCAAATACTTGCAGCCAACTGATCTTTGACAAAGCAAGTGAAAACACAAAGTGGGGAAAGGACACCCTATATCAACAAATAGAGCTGGGATAATTGGCAAGCTACATTTAGAAAAATGAAATGGGATGGAGAGAGATCCAAGATGGCCGATTAACAACAGCTCAGGATTGTAGCTCCCAGTGAAAGCGCAGAGAGCGAGTGGACGCCGCACTTTCAGACGAATTTTTGTTGCCCACAGACTAGGAGATTCCCGGCCGAGGAGCCACACGGGTCGCCAGCGCGACTTTTTTGGCCGGCGCGGCTATTTTGCCGGCGCCCCAGCACGGC